>SOPF01028756.1:0-29213 GCA_012979155.1 Hypericum perforatum
AAAGCAATAGTAAGAATACCCCGCTATTCTCTCCAACATCTGATCAATGAATGAAAGAGGAAAATGATCCTTTCGTGTGGCATCATTTAATTTTCTATAGTCAACACACACTCTCCAACCGGTCACAGTACGTGTTGGAATGAGTTCCCCCTCGTCATTGATTACCACTGTCATTCCCCCTTTCTTTGGGACACAATGGATGGGGCTAACCCATTCACTATCCGAGATCGGATAAATAATTCCTGCTTCTAGGAGTTTGATCACCTCCTTCTTTACAACTTCCTTCATGTTAGGATTAAGTCTCCTTTGTCGATCTACCCTTGGTTTCGCTCCATCCTCCATGTGAATATGGTGCATCACAATCTCTGGGCTTATACCCTTAATGTCCAAAATTTGCCAAGCAATGGCCTTTATCCGCTTGTTTACTATTGCTAGCACCCTTTCCTCTTCGTTCTTTGATAGCTTGTTTGAGATTATAATCGGTAATCTCCCTCCTTCTATTAAGAATGCGTATCTTAGATGCGAGGGTAACTCTTTTAATTCCAAGGATGGAGCTTTCACAATTGAGGGTGGAGTTCGATATTTCAACTGAATTTCCAATTCCTCAAGTAAACAATTCTTGTCAACTTCCTCCTTCACTTGTTCCCCATTCTGCACTTCTTCATGTGGTTCTTCTTCTTCTTCTGTATCCTCTATTTTCGAGATATTTTTCTTACAAAACTCGAGGATACAATCTTCCACAACATCAATCCTCATGCATATCTCTTCATCAACAGGATGACGCATAACACTATTCATTCTAAACTCAACTTTCTCCTTTCCTATTTGGAGGACCAATTTTCCATTATGAACATCAACCAACGCGTGTGCCGTGTTAAGGAACGGTCTGCCAAGAATCAGTGGGCAAAGCTTGTTCACAGGAAAATCCAGAACCACGAAGTCAACTGGAAAGATGAATTTATCTATCTTTACCAGGACATCCTCAACCACACTGAATGGCTTCTTTATTGTTTGGTCTGCCAACTGAAGTAGCATGGAAGTTGGCTTAACTTCACACAATCCTAGTTTCTGGAATGTAGATAAAGGCATCAAGTTGATACTTGCGCCTAAATCACATAAGCACTTGGAAAACTCGAGTTCACCTATAAAACAAGGAATAGTAAAACTCCCTGGATCTTTTAGCTTTGTAGGAAGATTTTTTGAAATTAGGGAACTACAATCAACTGTGAGGGCGACTGTCTCTTTGTCTTCCCACTTCCTCTTCTTTGTGACTAGTTCCTTTAGAAACTTGGCATAGTGTGGAACTTGATCTAGCATCTCAAGAAAAGAGACGCTTATCTGAATATCCTTCATTTTCTCCATAAAGCGGAGAAATTTCTCATCCATTCCCGTCTTTCTCTTTACCCTTTGTGGATAAGGTAGAATGGGAATCATTGGGGGTGGTGATACGTAAACTTCTTCTTCTACCACAACTCTCTCTTCCACCACATCATCAACCTTTTCTTGGTCAGAGTCCACCACTTCACTTTCTTTAGCCTTCTTGTTGACTGTTTGAGATGCTAATTCTTTACCACTCCTCAAAGCGATAGCATTTACGTGATCTCTAGGATTTTCTTCAGTAGAACTAGGGAGTGAACCTGAAGCTCTTTGGGCATTTGCCTTTGCAATTTCCCCAAGTTGTATTTCCATGTTTCGCATGGCAGTTGATTGCCCCCTAAGGAATTGTTCCAAATTATTTTGCCTTGCCTTTTGGCTTGCTAAGGCTTTCAAGATTTGGCTTTGGTTAGTAGATGACTCTCCAGTCTGTTGGATAAATTTCTCTACCTTATCAAATCTTTCCTCTAAGGCCCCCATTCTTTCTCCCAAAAATCCACGTGGTTGAAAACCAGGTGGTCCTTGTTGTGGTGCACGTAATGGTAATCCTTTATCAGGAACAATTGCCAGGTTATCATCGTTGCTCCTATCTTTCCATGAGAAATTAGGATGATTCCTCCATCCAGGATTATATGTTGAAGAATATGGATTGTTCCCCATCCTGTTTCCTCCTTGTCCTTGACCACTAACAAAATTGACTGGCTCAGTTTGTTGGTTCATCATGGCACATTGACTAATGTCGTGGCCAATGTTGCCACATGCTTCACAATTTTGTTGAATAGCAACAGCATCAACCTTGCTACAAGTCAAGTCACGTAACTGTTTTGCCATTAAATCTACCTGAGCTCGTAATGCCGAGGAAGCATCAAGTTCAATCATTCCTCTCTTCTCACTTCGCTCAGTTAGTTCTCTAAGCTCTCTGACTGGCTGTTTTTTTCTCTCATTTGCGATTATTCTGTTCGTTGCTGCCAACTCTTCCAAAATATGGTAGGCTTCATCTCTTTCCTTTCTCAGAAAATTCCCATTAGAAGCAGCATCTACAGTTCCCATTGTTGTCGGTGAAAGGCTAAAATAAAAAGTTTTAAGCAAGGTCTCCTTCGATAAACCATGGTGTGGGCAACTCCTCTGCAATCCCTTAAATCTTTCCCAAGTTTCACTCAAAGAATCTCCTTCATATTGTTCAAAATTTGTGATCTCCTTGACTAACTTACTTGTCCTTGAGTATGGGAAATATTGATCCAGAAAAGCATTTGCAAGTTCAGCCCAAGTAGTTATTGGAGTATCCTTGAGTTGCTTATACCACAGTTTGGCCTTGTCCCTAAGCGTATATGGAAACATTCTTATCTTAACGACATCATCCGAAACTCCTTGATACTTGAAGTTATCAGCTAATTCCATGAAGTTTCCAAGATGGTCATTTGCGTCTTCATTAGGTAATCCATAGAACTGACTTGATGCTTGAAGCATATGAATCACTGACATCTTAATTTCAAAGTGATCAGCTTCAATAGCTGGATGCTGGATTCCTGTTTTTGCTCCTTCATATGTCGGTCTTCCATGGTCCAATAGAGATTGTCGAGGTGCTTGAGCCTCAGCTCCTTGTCCTTCTTGTCGTTGATCCATCCTTTCTTCCCTTAACTTCTTACGCAATATCCTTTCAAATCGAGTAATATCCACTTCAAATTCTAATGGAAGATTTTTAGTGGATCTAGTTAAGGGCATGCACGTAACTTGTTTTGCAAGTAACTAAAAAATTATCCCTAATTTTTTTGTTTTTTTTTTATTTAAACAAAAATTAAAATTTCCTAACCAAGTTCGTTCACTAAATTGAGCACTATTTACTCAGTTTCCCCGGCAACGGCGCCAAATTTGATTCACTTCTTTCAGTAGTTCCTTGAATGCGGATTTCCTTTTGTGCTTGTCCGAAGTGTGCTGTTGATTTGTGCGTGAAGATTTTCTTTCTTTTTGTCTCCTGCCACCCTTCGGCGCGCGCCACTAGTGTCTTTGGCGTGCTCCAAATGTGTCAAGCAAGGTGCGGACCAGAGTTTGGTCTGCACTGGCGCGCGCAAATAATTTCTGGCGTGCGCCAATGTTCTTCAGAAGAACAATGGCGCGCGCAAATACTCTATGGCGTGCGCCAATTTTCAACAACAGTAGCACTGAGCAAGTCCGGTAATGTCGATCCTCAGGGAAACAAGTTTCTAGGCTTCGTACTTGGTTTCTGAACTTGTTTAGGGGGTAAATTATGAAGATTGGTTGACTTATAACACTAACAAACTTCGAAATTAAAGATCTAGAGATTAAAACAAGGAAAAAGTCTAAGAACTTCAAAACACAAAACTAACAATCTGATTTAGCAAATTTGACTTAACAGTGAGTTTTAGAACCTTTGAAACACATGTAATCAAGCAACTCAGGTGGTTTGTTAGGTTCGTTTATGATCCGAGTGTTCCATGAGCAACAAACCTACACTTTCGCGCTAGATTCGTCTAAGTTGAACATTAGCAAAACTCAAACCAACTAGGTGTTCTTTCGACCCCCCTAACTGATTTAAACCAAGCTGAGAACAAATGATAATTACCACTCAGTGGACAACTAACTACTTAAGTAGATTTCTCAGTAATTAAGCATTTAGTCATCTAGTTAACTTTTCCACTAATTCCATCTCCTTTCGGTCTCAAGTTTTAGCTAAGTTCATGATTATGGTTATTTACTTAGATTTTATCACAGCCAACTAGTCTAAACCATTGTCAATGGCAAGAACCAATAGTGATCATAATCTAAGCAAATCCACAATTAAGCTTTAAGTCCATTAACTAGAGCATAGTCCTATTAGTTTTACCCCCTTGAGTCAGTTAATCACATGTTAGTTTCTAGGCCCCAAACTCACAGAATCAACTACTCACACATGCTTATAAGAAAACACAATATAAACAAAAACATACTTGACATTAAATGAAAAGAGTAAAGAGAAGAATGTTTATCAAAGATGATTAAGCTTCCTTTCTTCACCATCAATCCACAGCTGAGAGGAGAGTACAATTTTCGTGTTCTAAGTCTCTGGTTCCTCTCTCTCTCTCTCTCATGACAATAATGCTCATTATGAGCTAAAAACAAAAGTCAACTAAAACTAATCTAAAACTCTACACTAATTGCCATTGTGCTCCACACATGTCTGCCATAATGTCCCTAGTGCGACCCCCTGAGTCACTAGGCCCCCCAATATGTTTTCCACTCAGTTGAGTAAGTGGAATAGCAAATAATCTGTCACTGTCTGTCACTGGCGCGCGCCACTCGTGACTGGCGCGCGCCAGTTCTTCAAACATTCGGTCGTTCGCGTCTGTGTCATTTGAGTCTGGTCGTTCGCGTCTGTCGTTCATCAATGGCGTGCGCCACTAATTCCTTGCGCGCGCCATGTCCATCAGACTTGCACCTCTTGCTTTTACGACCTTGATTTTGCCCATGCCTTAGCTCCGTCGACCACTCTTCCTCCTCAAGTCCAAGAATAAGCTCCTAAAAGCACAAAAACATAATAAGAAAGCATAAACTCACACAAAATCACAAAGAACAAAAACTAAAGCAAGACGACAAGAAAACGACTAAAACATCCTAAAAAGTCTAAAAAGATCCTAAGAAATAAACACAACGAATGAGTGTTTAAGGCACTCATCACATTCACCATAGTCAATGACCCCTTCTCTTTCTTATTTTTAATCCTTAGTTGCATTGCTTATTTGGCTTCTCAGAAGTTGTGGGAAGCTTTGGTATTGAGAAGTGCCTTAGATTCTTAAGTAAGGTACTAATACTGGTCATGATATATACACATATATTTATACACATATATATATACATATATATATATATATATATGTATATATATATATATGTGTGTGTCCCTTCCTCTCTGACTTTAGCATCTCCGTCTTTGGCAGTTATGGTGCTTAAGAGCTCACCTCTCCCACTCTCACCTCCTCCTTGCGTGCTTCTCCCTATTTGAGCATTGTGTTAAAAGTTTTGATTTTGGCCTTCTTTAGGCACTCATTAACTTAGTGTGGCCCTTTACAAATGAAGCAGCCACAAGGTTTCTCCTTCTTTTAGTGCTCCTTGCTCCTCTTACTTCATTTTCCCTTCTTCTTATGATGAGAGCTAGTGCAATACTCATATTCCTTACTCAGCAACTTGGTGCACTCTCCCCCACCTTTTTCTTGCTCTTCTTCTTCCCCTTCTTTGGAGATTCAGAATTAGAAACTATGATAGTCATCAAGACATCTTGTACCCCTTGCTACTATAGCTCTATCTTTGTCCATGGTTGCAACTCATCAAAAATGTCAAAGAGAGACTCCTTCTCACTCATACACGCTTCTCTTATACATAAATCCTCAAATATATGTATGTGTCTAGTGTTATATATTCTTTAGATAAATTACTTCTTAATTTCCCTTTAGAAATTAGCTCACGTCATCATCACACACCTTTAAAATTACTTCTCAATTTTCTTTTAGAAATTGGCTTACATCATCATCACATACCTCCTTTACTCTATCTTACGTTCCTCCTCCTCTATTAAAGTATGACAATATTGATGAGATAGACTGATGTAGTTTATATCTTGTCCTCTTTATCTGTGATGTGTGTTACCTTAAATCATCATTTGGCCTTGGAATATCTTCATGTCCTCTTAAAGGTGCTACCACTCCACTCGCGACCACCTTTATACACAACATAAGTTGACCCTTCATAACAAGCATAGTCGATCATACCTTGTCAATGTGCAATTGAAAGTTGGTTGCACTAGCCTCAAGCATCCCTTACATTTGACCGTTGAGTCAATCAAGTATGCCTTGTATCCTCTCATGGAGATCAGTATTCCTATGCTCCAACATTTCAATGTGTCAAGTTCACCAACTTGGTCTTACTCTCATTGAACACTTGGCTCAACCTTTTCAAAAATATTCTTTGCAAAATAAGTACCTTCCCAAAGTATCAAATTATCCCGATAAGAACTCTTCTTTTTCACTTGCTTCTTTAGTGCCCTTGAAGTATAATCGATAACTTTTCCATCAGAACAATTTTCATTTGCCGCCATCGCCAACACTTTTTGCTCTCATACCAACTATCACTGCTCTAATTTCTTTCTACTAGTTTGTTGTGCAACCTTAAGCTTTTCATAATACTAAGTAAGTTTTTCACCAATACTCTTTCTAAATACTCACACACGCTTAGAGAGAGAATGAAATACAAGTAAGATTTTAGAGAAAGAATATTTGCATAAAATGTTAGGTTATTTACAATTAAGGGTAACAAGTCTTTATTTACACATAAAGAGAAGCCAAATATTGAATACAATTATTATTTACTAACTATCATCTAACAACTATGTATTAATTATATGTTGTGCCTTTAAGGTTTTTTGGATGGAAGATTGTAGAGACCTTTGAGGTTAACTTTCGATGGTTGTCATTTATTGGCAGAATTAGATCTTCATAAAATTATCCCATGATACAAGCGGCATACCATAAAGCAAGATCTTTGAATCTCAAAATCTTTTCTCAATTTTTTATTATTATTTTTATGTTGTGAGCTTTACTTTATTTCTTTCTATACTAAGATTTAAACATGTTGTGTGCACAAATATGAGTCTCATTATGACAGGATCTAGATCTCAATCAAACTAAACTCAGTAGTTTTGACCATATATTTTGTAACAGGCAAGATATTTGTAAATTTTATGTCTTGGAAAATAATTTCTTGAGTGAAACGTGTATACAAATATTGAATACCTTTTAATATGAAAATGCTAATTTTATATTTATATATGATAACTATAATATATCAATTTATAATATATATATATATATATATTCATCAAGAATAATTAAATACAACATGTACATGTATATGTATATATATACATATATCTATATTTAGCCAATTAACACTATAATATGGTAGGCAGTTCTTTGTGAATTCTTTGATATTTTTTAGAAAGTTAGATTTTATCTGGCTGGTCAGATTGGGATTAATTATGTAGTCGAGTATTCCTTTTTTATGTCATATTCAGATGTTCCTAATACATAATAGGTCAATTGCAAGCCTTGCATATAGAATTTTGAATAGCATTAATCCAAATGAGTATACATATTTATTAATTAGTTACTACGATTGAAAGCACTACAAATCAAGATACCTTAACTACCTTTGATAATAGTACTAACATGAGTCCTATCAAGACATGATCAAAATTTTGGTGTATCGAAATGAGCAACCTTGACCACATTACTTGTTTCGAATAGAATACTTATAGATTTTATGTCCTAGTGAATAATTTACTGAGTAGAATATGTACATAGACAGTGTAAGTATCTTACTGCGCAAATAAAAATTTCATTTTTATAAACTACTACCATAATATATCAATTCATAGTATATATTCATGATAAGAAATTAAATAAAAATATAAACTAATCAATTTCTAACTAGTTTGAGAAATTAAATGAACAAGGTAAAACTTGAACTGTATATAAAAGATGATGAATCATAGTCGTTTAATACATAAATTAATATTTAGATATTATGACCACGATATATTAGTTCTTCATAAGAAGTTAAATGAAGAATAAAAATCTAGACTGATAAAATTGAAAATTTAAGCAAGTAATTTGCAAACTTGGTACATATCTAATACATGTTAGATCACAATTGTATATTATATGTAATCGTGTTTTTAAATTATATCCATTATATATTAAATCCTTTTTATATTAATTCATGAAGACATATTAATGAAAATAAAATCTATATTAATTAAATTCCAATAAAATTTGAGAAATAAGATAAACAACATATAATTTTGCAAGTATCTAAAAGATTTTAAATCTTAACCATTTAATACATCAATTCGTATTTGTAGATTATAACACTAATATATTAACTAACAATATATCAGTTTATCATGAGAAATTAAATAAAAAATCAAAATCAAAACTAATAAAAATCTGGCAAAAATTAGTAAAATCAAATGAATAAATAAAACTATTATCATTCTCGAAATCTCTAATTATTTAGTATCATAAGATAAAATTAGTAAGCATTTTTCCTTTTTTAAGTGTACTTGATTATGAAATTAGATAATTTAAATTAACAATATGAACTAATTTCCAATTTTTTGTAATGATTACTATCTAAAGTAAAATCAAAATAAGGATATTAAGGATTACTCATTTATCAAAATAGGGTTAATAGATATTTTGGTATGATCAAGATTTCTTCCATTTTTCCTCAATAGGCTCAAACACAAGCTCAATCTCTCTATAGTCCAAACTCATTACAATCTCCTTAGCCAAACCAGCCAGCCTCTGTACTAAATCTATAGAGTTCAATAAGCCCATCGACCAAAATCCTAAACTTTGCTCAAAACAAGTCAAATCCACTAAATGGGAGATGGTAAACTTGTAGGTGACAGATGTTGTGGACATCATGGTTGTATGGCACCTAGTGGGGGAATCTCAAGGAGGTGTGTCTTGGTTCTGTGAGAAAAATGGATTGGCCAATGGAGAGAAAAAGCGAGTCGGAGAAAAATGTGCGATTGTCCAGGATGACACTCGAGTTGGACCCGGATTTGAGAAGGTAATTGTCTAAGGGAGAGAGAGTAAGAGAATAAAAGAGAGAGAAAAACAGTAAATGGTAAGTAGAGAAAGCAAAGGTGATGGTGGAGTTTCTATGCTTCCATTGTTATCATCTTTTCTTTTCTTTCTTTATGGTTGTGACTAATGATCGAATCAAATATTTTTTATATATTAATTACTTTACAATTTATATAATATTATATACAACCATAATGTATCTATGCATTAAGAACTATTAAATAGAAATAGAAATAGAAATTTAAGATATTCTAATAAAAGTAGTGAAATCAAATGAACAAAAATGTAAATCTAATATTCATCTAAAAATGTTGAGAATAGTTTAATAGATCAATACAAATTATATACTATAACAGTAATATATCGACTTATAATATATAAGTTCATCACGAGAATTTAATTAAAAATAAAAATCCAGACTTATTAAATTCTAGTAAAACTAGAATAATCAAACAAACGTATCATGATAAATCAAAACATAGAATAACTGATATCACGAAAAACAAAATAAAAAACTACAACAACAAAATCGTAATAAAGTTAGATACATTATACTGAGCAATGTAAAACTTGGTATAGATGTAAAAGACGTTGTCCTCAATTTATGATGGGACCCAATTTGGTGCTCCAAAACTAATTGACCAAAGAGAAGAATTCATATTTTTTATATTAACCATAATAAATAAATTCATAAATATCAATTCACTATAAGAAAGTAAATAAAAATCTAGAATTTTGATAAAATTATAGAAATTAAATGTATAAAGAATGGACCCTATTTGCGGAAATGTAACCTAATGCTCTTCTGTTGTTGTAGGACGTAATGAGCAGTAGAGATCCACGTCAATGGGATCACTTGCATTTTGCTACGACCAAGAGTGATTTTTTTTGCGCCGGACATGGGTCCCCACCAAAGTAGTGGTTCGAGATAGGAATCGAACACCTTTTCCTCCCAACACATGCCTAAACATCACATATAAAATATCACAAAAGAGTTTGGTCAAACATAAGTTATAAGTTTCACCAAAAAAAAAACATAAGTTATATTGCTCATCAGCTCATGCAAAACGACTTCAAATATTTCACATGTAACGGGTGAGCAATGAGAGTAAGAAATGATGGCGAGGACAATTCACTCTAATATTATATTAGAAATGTAATATTTAACCTAAAATTTTAAAATAATAAATTAATAATGTGATAATTGTAAGATAGCTCGGTAAAGATAGAACTCCGAACCTTTTGAACGATGGCAGTTGAATATCGTGAGTGGCAATTTCCTACGCCAAATGTTTGGCCGCAGCCGCCCAATGGAGTCCCGTAGCTGGCAAAAATGATGTGTGAAACTCTTGTATTTACAGGACAGCTGAGCTGGACTCTCGGTCGTCTTCCGTGCTTGGTTTTATTGCCATTGTCAGAGTACCACGAAGCCAGAGGTGCTGCATCTGAAGCCGCCACGTGTCCGCAAACTTGTGAAATACCGACGGTGTCCAATGATATCTGGAGAGGGTCTCCTCCCTTCTCTTCCAAAACAACTAAGGAATTGCCAGTGGGAATGAGGAAAGACCGTGGTACGTGGTACCTGTAGGATGAAGACTTTGTCTTAGATATCAAAGAGTTCAGGAATTTGTATCAATGTTTTTCGAATACAATCCGGAGAACGAATTGCTCGATTAGACAATATATGAACCATTTTTTTTTCAAAAAAAAATGTCAATTGAATTTGGACAAATTTGGACCAGCTGATGCAGCAAGATAAATCGGTGAGTCCGACCATGTTGACTACGATCCTACCAGTCCTCTTGGTTATGAAATTGAACATACCAACTTTGATCTATGATTGGTGAGACCAATAATCAAAAACTATTATTTTTTTAAACATTGGTTTATAGTATATAATGTTTAAAAAATTAGTTTATAGTTTATGAAAATTACCATATCTTTGAAGACCCATTTGGCGAACGGTAAGATGGCCAAAATCGACCGATGCTCTGACCATTAACCCAAGCTTCACCCTTTCCCATGGAGCCGAGGTTGAGAGAAGTTGGGGCATCCGTTAAGGGAGCGTCGAAGTAGGTCTGATGTCATTTCCAAATTAATTATGTGATCAAATTACTAACCTCACATTCAGTATAGTTATAATCATGTTTGGAAAACTAAATTTAACCAATGTCATAAATTAATTAATTTATAATACAACAAAATATAATTTGTACCTTGTACCATGTAAGAGGATTGCCTGCATTAGAAAAGTTTTGCCACTGAACTTGGTTTGATCCCTGTTCCGTGTATATTTGCAATGTCTCTCCCGATAGCCCTATCTGCAAATTTTACAATTGCCAAAATTTGTCCAAAAAATTTAAGTTGTTATAAATGTAGATATCTAAAAATTAACTATTCAAGAAAGTTAACGAAAAGTAAAATTTATATCGTTTATTACCTGGTATCCCCACGGATGGCTAGTATAATCGATAGAGTCAATTGCCACCTTCTTCACCCCAGCCGTCTTACTCTCAAGAAACGCACCGGAATCCTTCATAATAATATGTAAATCATTTAGTTTTCCTCCCATCAAATATAGAATATTATCCATGTAACTTTATGAAAATTCTTTTATAACCAACGTAATTTAAAATGAGTCAAAATCTTTTTTTTTTTTGAAGACGTGACATCACATAGAAGAACCAAAGCAAAATGGAAAAAATATCGAAAGATGTGAGACTAAGATGATTACCGGCATCCCGACCATGACGCTTAATAAGGAAAGGTTGGTGACTCCACTTGTCAAAGATATATTAGTAGCAAATTTGAATTGTGGAGCAGCATAGCTGCCTTGAATGGATCCTGAAATTTCATACAACAAAGTTTCTCATGTTTGGGAATTTACTTTCTCTAACTAACACGTTGCAAATAAATATTATGAATCATTCATGCATAAAACATATTACAGATAATAATTATTTGTGATCTCAGAGTAGAGATAAAATATGTTTTAAGAAAGTATACCTATTAACTGGCCATTAAGGAATGCATACAAGAGATGGCCATTTGAGAGAACGTTGAGAATAGCTTCGCCCGGAGAAGAAGTATCATTATCAACCCTGCATTTTACAGTAACTCAATTACTATTTTTTATTTATTTTCACTTCTAAAAAGTTATTTCCTATTTGTTTTCAGTCTCTTGCATTTACATATATCATAGATATGACCTACTTATTCACAATCTACTAGCATTCGTTGTTATATTTTTTCGGTTCTTTAGTTTTTGGATTTAATAATTAGGGTTTTCTTTTATGGGTTTTCTTGTTATGCTGTCGATTTGTTTCGGGGAACAAAAAATGTCTCTGTATGTACAAACATAAAAAGGAGCATCTCACCTCTGATATGGGGCTTTCTATTGAAATGGGAATCATGTATTATGAAAAATTGAAATTGTGTGAACCTTGTGCATGCTGCGAGGTGTGATCAACTGTACTGAATAGGCATACCTAAAAGTGTACCAAAGATAATCAGAGGTATCCTTGGTGGTGCTCATCTGCTCTAATATGATGTCCGATCTTAATAAAGTGTCGTCAAAATTAGGGATGGACTCTTTGAATTCAGTCCACATAGCTGTTGAATTAAACACCTTGTCCGGTACCATCGTTCTTGTATCGGATTGTGTGCTCACCTGAAAAATTGAATGAATGTGCTTGTTATTGATCAAAGCATACTTATATTCGAGAAGCCGTTGAAGTATGAATCTCACTTACGAAACATACATAAATTATATGTACCAAGAATATTACATTACTTATAGCACATGCATACATAGGTCATCTGTATAAAGAATTAAACTTTACCTATCAATTCGTTGTTAAGATATTTTTCTTTGTTAAGATATTAAGATTCTAAAATTATATAAAAGCAAATGTGATTCACGATTCACGAAGAATTAAGATGGAGATTTTCAAACCTTTGCTGTATTGAAGGCAACATTTTTGCAATCAGGTAAGATGCTGATTGAACTTGGAGGCAGATCATAGGTACCATTTTGGAAGGACGCTGTGACGGCATTGGTATTGTCATTGTTCAGGAGAAAAGCAGCACATTCCCCTGCTTGCCCATTGAACACATAGGCCTACACGAACAATCATGTTTCAGTCGGGTTAATTTAATTATTATAATTTAAATTGATATCACATTTTCAAATTTATCTTTCTTAAAGCTTTTCGTTTACGAAGTTGATTACCTGTTGCTCTGGGCCCAAAGAGATTACTTCTCTAGTTCCAAATAGAAGAGGGTTCGAACATGACTTTATCGTTGCATGAAGCTCCTTTAGATGGCCCCATTTTGGTTGCCTCATTAATCCTGAGTGAACACAAGACTTCGTTAGAATTGGTAAATCCATCGATTTTTTACACACAAACTTTGTAATTTTGTACTATAGTAATTTTAATATGCTCTTTCCAACGAAGTTTTGTTCTCGTCAATATATCATAATACTGAAATCATACGAGTACTAATAGATCACAAGATCAATCCCTTAAATTATTTTTAAAAAATTTATATGCAACTCAAATTATTAATCTCAATAAACTTACCATATTCATCAAGCGGCGCTTGATCATAGTAACTAGTTGTTGTAAATGCAGAGGCAGAACGTCCAAAATTAGTTCCACCATGGTACTGCAAATACCACCTTAATATATATTAATAACTGTCGCTTTGGTCGAATAGCTATGAGAAATTAATTAGCATAAGAGAGCTTCGGGAGAAAAAGTATTAAAGACATGTTTATTAGAAGAAAGTAATTATCTATACCATGTAATAGTTCACAAAACTTCCGTTTTTAGACGCAATGAAGAGCGACACTTGAAACGCAAGATCCTCGGCTGTTCTGGTCTCTTTGTCCACCCCATATACTTCGTAGCTGTAGCAATTGTAAGAAAAACACGCTCATTCTTTTTTCGTTTTCGACGTTATCACAAAAAAAAAATCGCAACATGTAGTAGTTCAAAAGATATCAAAAATGATATTATGCTTCGCAGTTTCTCTAAAATATAAGAAAAAGGCGTACCGAGTTGTCCAATTCTCTGTCCAAATGGAAGGTTTATTTGGTGAGTTGGGGCCAGGGAACTTGTCTCCACAGTTCATGCCGTTACATGTATTTATCTGCGCAATATAATTTTGCAATGCAATTAGCTCATAGCCGAAAACGTGTCACGTTTAATTCATCTAAAGCATTTAAATATCGGACAAAAACTTCTGTCCAAAATATTTGTTCAAATAGTTGAGTGTGTGTAAGAAAAATTTATAATAACCGATCAGACATTTATAAAAGAAAGGTACTAACCACAGGATCAGGAGCATCTTCTTGCTTGCACATAACCCATGGGACGCCTGTTTGAAGGCCCAAAGCCATTTGTGTAGCCCACTGCACATATAATGGGCCTTGGTCGCCAAAACTGTGTTCTACTTTACCGTATTCATTCTCAATCTATAACTTAAAAAAAAAGACCATCGATTAATTATCTTTTGAAGGATAAAAGAACATTGATTAAGACCAAACCTTAAATGTTCAAGAGAGAGAATAAACAAAACGCAATATAGATTCCTTATAATAAAATATCAAAAATTAAACTCTGATGACTAGATTTCTGAAATTTATTCTCTTCATTTCTTCGTTTGACGGTTGAAACAGCATTCACTTGTCAACGATCTCTAAATTAAGTTATTCGTACTACGATGATGAGCTATAGAGACATTTATTGTTTTTTCATATTTATATATTAGACTTGTCTCTCCATTTGATGAAAAATTAAGTTATTTGTTTCAAACCAAATAATGGAGATGAGTAAAATAAATCACCTGGGACAATATGATTGGGCCTCCTTGAGAAGCGTACAAATTTTGGGAAAGCATCATATTCACAATTTTTGTAGTAAAATTTTGCATGTGAGCCTGAGATTGGCAAAATAATGGACAGATATTAGATAAAACAGATTCTATTATCACAGAGGATCATTTTACTTCAAATAAAAAATTTGAAACCAAATGCAATTTACCTTGAAGAGTTCATTGTTGGTCCGGTAAACAATGCCTGGAATGTCGTGCAACCAGAACGGTAGCCCCCTAGGAACATTGCGTTTAATTTCAGTTATTTCATCAAATTAATTTAAATTGTACACATTTCATAAACCATAAGAATCAATCTGACCAGATTCAATATTGAGTTGAATAAAAAATAATTCAAAAATAAATTGAATAAATAATTAACTAATTTTTAAATCTTAAGGTAATTCGAAAGAATTGAACTATTTAAAATTTTCATATTCATCTAAAAAATTTAAGATATGGGATTCTATATCCAAAAATTAACCAGTTATCATAGCGAGAACGAATTGGGTTCGGACTTAATAAATAATTATATATGGTACGAAATAAGGGCAGACTATGCTGACATTTCTTTCAAACGATATCGATATTTCTTTTATGTGATATCGAAATTTTTTCATGTATATTCTTAATTCATGTGGACAACAACTGAGGATTGGTGGGATTGGTGATCTTTTAAAAGAAATTAACTCTAACACGACATCAGATTTTCTATACCAAATCCAAAAAAATTAACAATTTTTTAATAAATTTTGACTTATGAACACGTTTACTACACTGTACAATTAGCTATGTAGTTTTCCAAAGAGAATCCAGTATTTTCTTTAAAGATTCAAGACAGTTATAGACGTAAAAGGAGAGCGAATTTTTACCCATAGGACCATTCTCCTTGAATAAATGGTCCGATCCTTAAACAAGCATATAGGCCTTGAGCTTGAATTTCTTTGATAAATCCAATTATGTCACTCCGACCGCTAAAATTATACTGTACAAACGGTGAAAACCTCAGGTTATCGATAGTTTCGATTTAATAAAAATATTTGCATGGGGAAAACAAACAATGAGTTGGTAGCTTACCTGGCCTGGCTGGGGCTCATGAAGATTCCAAAATACATAAGTTTCTATAACATCTATCCCACCTTCTTTTGCTTTCGATATCAAAGATGGCCACATCTGTTAAATACGTGGGCCAAAAATTTAATCGTCGGGACTTTAAGAAAACCTTAAATTCAAATTTTATACATAAAAAAAGTGTATCAGGAGAAAGATTCTTCAATAGAGTTGACCATTCTTCACTAAATTAACAGAAAAAAATACTCTCATTTCAAAACGAGTGCCGTCAGTTTCCACCAAATTAGAGTGAGCAACATATTAATTGTTTCACAAGTCAGCAGGAATAATGGAAAAATTGGCAATAATCACAAGGAAAAAATAATATTCACAAAATTCACAAAAAGGAAAAAATATAATATGTTTATTGAAATTGAAATTAATTATTAATTGTGCATAAGTGCATAATTAAAAATACTGATAAAATGATTAATATATTACTACTGGCTCTTGAAGTACATAACTCGAGAAGCATAAGATCAAGTGATATCCGGGTGCGAGAAAATGCACACTTCACTGAATTCAATAAAATTTTGCATATTTTATTTGTTGAGATTCTCAACTATAAACAAGTCAACCTTCTTCTCACCAACTTGGCAGAAAGGATCCCGAATTATTATGACGAACTTAGTATAGAGTAAGAAACTGGCAAATGTTCTAAATTCAAAAGCCGGTTCTCTTATTTTTCACGTCACCATGTTATTATTATTGAAAATTGCGTATTAAAACTAAAAAATTATTGGAGTCCTATCGTTGGTATGTTACCATGCTATTGAGTGACTTACCTGTAAAAATCAAATTAATTACGAGGATTTTTCATAAGACAAGGCCAAATGGTGGCGGCCTGCTTCTAGAAATTATAATAAGGCACAAAGCAGATTTAATGTTTGAAAAAAAAATTGTGTTGGTGTATAGAAAATCAGTCAAAAGGCGTGGCACTTAGTGAGTTGTTTGTGCGTCGCAAAAATATAAAATTGAAAGCTCTAAAAGAGATTTTATGCTGAGTCTTTGGTAAAACTAAATTTTAAACGCGTTTATTTTTATTGAAAGAAAAAAAAAGAACTCATCTTGAATATGGTACATATAATTATCGTTTGTGTCGGTCATTGCATTAATGATTGGAATGCTTAATAATTCTTTAGAGATGCGCCCGGTGTGTTCCCCAAGAATTATTATTAGATCTTCTATAAAAATTATTTTGCAAACCTTCACCTTTTTTTCTTCTTTCATTGGGATTCACTACTTAGAAAGGAAAAAAAAATGCACCATTTTATTCGTTGGGATTACTAAACAAGCTTTTATAATGTAGTTGATTTGAAGGGAAAAACAATGAAGATAGTAACCGACAACTGGTGCGGCCATCAAAGAAATATTATTTTCATCATTTGAACTGTCCCTGCTAGAGATTTTTTTTTTTTATGTCTGATTTTGTAGTCCAATCAATTAGACTCATACTGTCTAATTGGTTAGATCATACAATTCATCGAATTACACCGGCCGACCTAGGTCCAAGTGACTATATTTAACAAAAATTAGAGCTTTGTTGTATCAATTTTGATTAAATGAAGATTTTGTTACATATAAATAACAAAAAAAATTATCAAATTAAACAGTATCTGAATTATTTGACCTTTTTGAACTATTTATATAATTACTAATACAATTACTTAATAAAACTAATTTATGTGGACACATCTAGAAAATAGACCAATTCATTATATGATCGAGTTTCAAAAACGTTGTCTAAAAGTATCATTTTAGAGACAAAGGCAACATTTGAGAAGAGCCTTGCATTTTCATAATTTATGCGTTCAACAATTTACCACACATATATAGGTGTCATCCAAAAAATGAACAAATTCTATCAATAATAATGTGGGTTGTGACCACTAGTAACATATAAAGTTCGTGATAAACTAGGTGCATTGCATTAACGACACACTAGAAAATTAAAAATATCGCATTGTTCAAGCCAATTAAAATTTCCACCCCACGCAGAGTTTATGACTCTCCTACCTATACACTAGTCTAGCCTCATTTACAAAAAAATGCATAATTTCATGATCGAGATAGTTTATGACTCTACTATAGAAATTGCATGAATTATTGTGTAAACAAGTGCATAATTTCTCATTTGGAGCGTCAAGGGGATAGTCACTTATGAAAATTACACCCATAAAGTTGACACAATTTTTAATTACATACGAGTAGCAAAAGAAAGAATAACATTTTTATAAGTAAATATCATATTCCACAAAACTAATTCACCAATGTAGAATATATCTGAGGTACTACATAACACATTTCAGCCTTCACCACAATGATAGACGTTATCTAAGTACTAACACTAAAATGTTTCTAAAAGAATCGACGTAAAAAAATAAAAAACTCTAATGTCATATAAAAGTAGACCCGAATATACACATACCAATGGAATAACCTTAAAATATAATTTTAATATGTGATGTAAATTCTGTGATAAACACGAGACGTACCTCTGGAGTACTCCGAGGGTAGTGAATAGAACCAGCGAAAAGGAGTTTTCGCTGCCCGTCGATGATCAAGGACCTCTGATCGTACGTGACACCTCCGCCGTGAACTTTGTCTGTCTTTACTACTAAGACTACCAATAATAATAATAACAATAATTGCCTCCAAGCCATCTCCAAAATAAAAATATAATTGATAAGATAAGAGTAGTCGGAGCTCAGAGAAGATATCAAGTTTGCTTTGGCTTTAGAGGGTTTAGGCCCTCTTGTGATCTATGGGGGGGAGGAGAGTGAGAAACGGAGAACTAGTAAGTAATAGCTCTCTTGTACTTGCTTTAAACAATTGTTAAACCGTCTTCATTGTGAGGTTTCAAGATTTAAATAATTTTTGAACCATTTTTTTAATATTATTTTTCTATATGGGATATTTGTTAAATTAATTTATATTTCAATCAAGTAGGGCTCTGAAAAAGTACACAATTCTTGTAACAAGTTATGAATATTGTTGTGCTTCAAAATAGCACGATTCGAAGCTTTTGATAAATTTGAACAATTTTTCTCATAGTTTAATCTAAAATAATTTAAACAAATAATCATTTCGTTGTTCTAATTTTAAAAAAAATATATATTTTGAATTTGAATACTTGACAACAGTAAAATATATATTGGAAATTTTTTTTCACATTTTTAAAAATTATACATAGCTCAAACTTAGATTAACAAAAATTCAAATACCGAGTGTTTCAAATAGAAAATTCTAGTGTTGAGCCTTTGTGTGGGGCTTGAGATTTAAATTTGTCTTGTGGGAAGATTTTAAATTGTTGGGAAGTACATAAGTGGAATTCGTAGACATTGGTTAAACCGTGGAGATTTTTAATGCAACTGGCACTGGGTATGCCCAAGGTATTAATTGTAAATGGTTGCATAGTGTCATTTTTATCGCCGGTTGGCAGATTGTGTTTGACGCACAGACAACAATATTGCGTGCAGGAGAATTTTATACGTTATTTTAAGGGCATGAACGAGAGTTGACAGTTGGCTGGATGTAACAAGATGTGAACTGTCCGAAAAAAGGAACATAAGAAAAGCAACAATATGAGATGGTAAGACAGACAAAGCCAACAACAATATGAGATGGTAAGACACACGAAGCAAAGAAGATTTAAGTTTTTGTTCGTACATCCCAACACCAACAAGTTCGTTTGGTTTAAATTCGAATCAAAATATTGAATTAACATGCATCGGAGTGATTGGTATGTTGTCGGCCCCCTTATAATTAGAGTTAACATTCAGGTTATATATCTGATCTAGGACTTTTAGTATCAAAATCCAAACTATCCACATCATTCCTCCCTCCACCTGAAAATTCATTTCTTATTCCCTGGCAATCCCTAAAATACACATTTAACCAAAAAGGCTACTAAATCCAAGAAGTAAGTAGGAACCTTGGGATTTTCTCCATGAAAGAACATAGGATTCCATCCTTGTTCACTCGATATTTACCTTTTTTTTTTCTAAAATCATTCTTCTAGGTAAAATATAGCTATCTCGTTTCTCTTTGCCCGAATTTCTTCTTTCTTTGCCTTGCTTTGTTCATGGAACAACTACTCAAGACTTTGTCTTCAATTTCAATAACAATCACGACGTTCTTGTGATTTTCTCATCAACAACATGCCACGTATTTACATTAGATTGCCTAGCAAAAGCGTCCTCAGGGGGAGAGAAAGATGGTGGAAATCGTTCTCCCTCTCCAAAAGAAAAACCTTCAGAAGATCCTGCGTAGGTATATGCACCATCCATGACGTTAAGGAGCAACTCAGCATCTCTCGAAAATCCTATAAAGCTTTTCTAAAGAAGCGACCTGTAAAAAATGAGGGGTCAAAAGTCAAGACCACATTTGGTTCCCAACAACAACATTATCTCAACATATTAAGCGAAAACCATTGAAAAGAACAAATGCAGAATGAAGAAAAAAAATCAGGCAACTTCAAGAGAGGGATAAAAGGAAGTGAATGTAGAGGAACAAGGATATTGACATCCAGACTCATCAAAAGTTGGAAAATGGATCCATCTTTTATTCCTAGAAGAAGAAATAACATTATAATGAGACTACCTACATGAAACCAAAACAAGCTCTCCTCACAAGCGGAGTTGATGCGACATGGAACTTGTAGCCACATTATAACTGACAGGGACAAAGCGATACCATAAACTAGCTCCTTCGTGTCTACTATACTAATTATTTCGGTTTTCTACTAGCAGCCTTAATTCTAACCTAGGTCTGTGCAAGATACGGCTTGTTTGAAAGAAATTGAATGAACACTTCTCTAAAAAGATGGTATTCACTTGCCTGAACAAATGATCCATTATTAGACATTGAAGCCGTCGGCTTGAGAAATAACCTCATTGAGGGAAACAATACGTGCTGAATAGACCAGTCACGCTGTGCCCAAGCTGTCTCTGCCTCCATTATAAATTCTTCATCGATTTCACATCTCATTTCAGTATCTCCTGCAAACGAACCAGTTGATATAGCACGACAAGCAAAAGGGAAAATTTGACGGAAGACAGCTCTGGACCTAATCCACAAAACTTGAGGTCGCTGTTGAATTAACTATTTACGATGTATTCAGATCATCTTTTTTACTCAAGTTCGCAGACCAAGTGGTTTCTAAATCATATTACTTAGAATTCATGCTTCTGGAAATTCGAGGCCACAATGGGCCTGCAGATTTTGTAGTGGTAGGCATCCCCCACACCACTTCTCTAACTTCAAAAGAGTAGTGGAACCTGTGAAGGCACTTTAACCATCAAGTCAGCAACACGCTGAGAGGGATCTAGAGAGCATTTGAAACTAACAAACGGCTGAAATGAACTATCAAACAACCTATTTTGTCCCTAACCAAATTCATTATGCAATAAAAAAAATTGACTTTCTCTGTGGAAGAATGATAAACAAATTGCAAACAAAAAGCTATTCGCCCCTTAAACCATCATATTTCTATTCCAAAATCAGACCAGAGCCCAAAAATCACGACCAGCTTTTTATGTCCAAAATCACAAATAGAAAAGTGTTCACGCTATTTGGTCTCCCTCCAATTTTCTAACAAAGTGCAAGGAACCATTTAAAACTTCTGGAGCACACTAACCTTGGGACATGCCTTTTCCATCGTGTTCAGGATTCATTACTGAGTCGCTCCTTTTGTAAAATTCCAAACCTTCAGTTGATGGATTAGGCAACAGAAGCGGATGCATGGCATAGAAGTTTCCAATAGCGGCAGCAACTGATTGAAAACAGTTCTTCTCATCCTCCCAATCAACCTAAATTAAGAGATAAGACATATAACAGACAATGATGAGCTAAGACTGATAACCTGTTTTAAGATCTACAAGATATTTTAGTGTTGTCAGCTAGTGGTTTCATCACTATGACTGCTGGCTTCAAAATATGGAAAGAAGAAATACAGTAAACTAAGAAGTCATTCATAAGAAGTGAGGTAAACAGCAGTATAGAATCTTATTGCCACAACTAGTGCAGAAAAGAACCAATATAGGTGTTATTACCCAAGGAATATTATAAAATTTTCACAACGGATAATGACAAACAGAAGAGCAAAAGGATGAGAAAATAGCAAAACCGATTCTTGGCCAACTCCATGCAAATAAGTCACCATGGGCTTAAATTGAACTTACATCATTACCCAAACTAAGCATAAATTCAGGTATTCGATCCATTTCTGGCATATGCTGGTCAAGAACAATTGGAAGCCTGCAAAGATGTCCGTGTGCATCAATGTAGATGCTGAAGTATTCTTCAAGCATCTCTGCTTTCTCCTTGAGCAGTTCCGTGTTCATCTGAGAAGATATTTGATGAAGAGAAGCAGAAACAAAATAAGTGGAGCACCCTTGCATGAATTAGATAAAGAAATCTGAGCTCAATGATGATCGGAACTACAATTTTGCAGGGGAAAAAAAAGGAAATTATGCATAAGAGAATACAAATCGTCACTGTTCTCTTCAGTCTGAGTTTTTTGCTGTATTACAAAATCAGAAAATACATTCACATTTTTTACCCAAATGTGCTCTATTTGAAAAATCATGGAGGTCAAGAAGATAGAATTTCAACAGGCTGGACCTCATTGTAACAGCTATAGGACGTTAAAGTAATAATAGTCATACTAGAAAGGTCTTCCGGAATGTGACTATGGTTGTATTTTGTTGATCTACACGGGGTCAGTTATAACAGAATCAAGGTTCAACAATTAATCCAGCAAGCAATTTGTAACAAACATCAAATCAAATCACATGATGTCACGTGTGGTATGTAATAATCACCTCCGCAATCTTTTTCTTGAGATCATCATTTTCTGTGCAATCTGGGTTCAAGTCTTCCTCCTTCAAAGCCATCATAATGAGGTCAAAAATTGGAGCTGGCTCACTGAGTTCAATGGCATTAAAATGAGCAAATCGGCGTAACACCTGCTGATACATGAGCTCCTTGCTGTCAAAGAAACAAAAGTGATCAGCTAAAGAAGGAATATATCTTTGTGCCACAGTTGTACAAATAACCTGATTACCATGTTTGTGATGACTGAGACATACTCAATCAATAAAGATATAACATTAGCGAGGAGGGTAGGATTTCAATCTTTATCATCCTTAAGAGTTCGACATAGGAAGACAAAAAACACTATTTGCAAAGATGAATGAAAATTCCATTTGTGTTCATGCACAAAAATGGAAATAGATGAGATGAAAAGAAATAACTTGAGACACCATGATACAATAAGTGAGGACACATGTGAATTAACTTGAGACATCAGCACTATTCAGATTAGAGAACTGCCCTTGTTGTCTCTTTACTAATTGCAAATTGAGGGAGGAGATGTTACCTCAAGTTTACAACATTGGCAAGATATAGATTGGTATTATGCTGAATCAGTGCAAAAACATCATCTGCCATTCCCACGTAAGTGCACTGTCTTACAATGTCAAGAAGACCTACATAAACATGACTCAGCAAGAAGTACATAACAGTAATGGAACTTCAAAATAAGCTCGACTTGAAACAACTAAATTTATATGGTTAGCAATTACCAGAATGACAGTCGCGATCAATGCCATCAATCAGTTGCTGAACGCTAGTAAGATCAGCAGTTTCTCTTGGGTTCCTTCTTTGTCTAACTGAAGACCTGGGGTTCCATAACCATCATTTTACTAACGCCAAAATTACCATAGAAGAATGTTTAGCAGAAAGTTACCACAATAAACATACTTTTCACAACTTCATTTTGAACTGGGATTTATGCAAAGAAGAAGGTGAGCAATCTCACAAGAAAAGACAATTGAAATGCAATAGCTCCTCTAAAGAGAACTGGTCCAGAGAGTTTTGGATTTAGCTACTTGCTTGAAGTTTCTGGATTTTCTGCTTGTTGAGGGTAGACTTACAAGGTTAAGTATGTCAGTTAAACATCACTCTGACAGCTGGATTGCCTTTTTGCTGCTTGCTGAATGGAAGCACTAGTGTGTAACTTCTAAAACTTTCATCATCTCATCCACTCCTTTCCATTCCCTTGGAAATGGAAATACTAATTGGTTGTGCTTTTTACATTATCCAAAACCATTACCTTGAATCAAAATTTCTCTGTCCAAATGACTACAACACATGGTATGGTAATATCACTACCATTCCTTCTCATCTTTGACCTATAACTAAATGCACGTTAAAGCATATCTAATTTGTATGAAACTGTTTCTTACTAGTCACGACATAAATATGGTTGATCTCCCCAAAACTATTACCTCCTACTCCTTTTAGTATCAGAACTTTCATTTGTATGAGCTTTATTTCAAGCCTCCACTTAAACCATAACATACATTGTTGCAAAAAAAAAAAAAAACCATTGGTGAGCCAACAAAGCATGCAGTATACCTGACATCAGTCAGCTTAAGATTTGTTTCAGGTTGGACCTGAGGCTTGGGTAGCAAAAAGGCATGTAACCTTCCAGCTGGATCCAATGTGTCTGTCCGTACTACTTTATTGATAGGCAGTCTTTGCACCTTGGACCCTAATTAAGGAGAGCAAAACAGAACAGGCACTATAATATGCTTTAAACAAGGGCAACCCATGCAAATGACCATATGCAATTGCAAATCAAACCTACCCAAACCATACCAGAAGATGAAGGGCCAACACTCAAATTGTTTGCCATTTTCGCAGGAGATCTGGGTAAAGGATCAACTGTCTACAGAATAGAAGAGAAAAACAATTAAATTCAAAAGGTTACTAACAGAAAACTGTAGACACTGCATTGAGATTAGAAGCACAGCAAGATTGAGCAGTAACCAAAAAGGCAATAGATAGTGCACACATTCGTAGTGACATAGTTCCAGGAAATGGTTGCATTTTAAACATTCCTTAATAACAGATTGTGCCAAAAGTCAAATTCTAAGGAGAAATTTTCTGCTTTTTCAGATCCTAAAACAGAGAAAATTTGGTTTCATGAGCAGGTATTTTGAGACAGATAGGTCAAAATCTAATTTTGAAAAGAAGCTGAAATTAACAAGAAAAACAAGTATTTATGCATGCGGCTTTGAATTGAAAGTCGCACTGCCTGGCAGATATTATAAAGCAGTATCTGCCAAGTCGCAAACTACCTGTTCTTGAAATGTCCTTTCGTCATTTGAGTTCCTCAACTTTGATTCAACAGCAGATTGTATCCTCTCGATAATAATTTCCTGGTTCAGAAGGCTGACCTGCAGTATTTTCCAATAACCTTTCTGTCAGAACACAGTGATTTTAGATCATCATAAGATTGGGGATGCCTATGATCTGAGAATGATGCTTTGAGTTTTTCTCCTTACTGTGGTCATTTTGCATTAAAGAAAGATAGTTGTCAGTATTTCATTTCTGAGTTTTGTCCCTTTTCTGCCTATTAATCTATTTTATTTTCTCTCATCAAAAATAAATCTATTTATCAATTGTAACTTTGAGATGGAAGTGATAATGCTAGAAAGAGTTAGTTTGCCTACCTCTTTCTTTGTTGGATGCATGTTCACATCAACATGCTCAGGGGGCAATCTTATTGACATATACACAAAGGGTTTAGAAGCTTTGGGCAACGTAGCAGCATACACAACTTCAAGCGCTCTTTTCAATGCAGTGCAATCCACCAGTCTATCTGAATGACAGAACATACAAGTTCAGGAAGGGACAACAACAAGCTTTAGACAAGAATGGAGCGCCATTACAGCTAACTGAACCAAAATGCTCTACCAAGGTGTAATATCTAAAAGTTCAGGTTTACTGAAGCTTAAAATAGCTATATCTTCTCAAGATAACATAAAATGAGCCTGGACAAAACAAGAAGATGAAATAAGCATGAGCTATTTTAAGATGCATGCTTCTGGCAGAATACACAGCATAAAGATACAGTTTGATGGCCAACAGAAGTCAAAAAGATTTAATCAGTCTGAAAAGGTGTATGTAAGAGTCATGTTTCTTAGATATTCTCTTTGTTCTCGGTTACAGAAAATATTTCCATAGGATAAGATTATTAACATGCTGCAAATCAGATAAAAGGAAAAACCCATAAAGGAATCAGCAGTTTCAGATCCTCTTCAAATGGGTGACTTTTCTGTGTAACTGTAAAACATTTTCGTCGAGAAGAAACTGAATGATATAACATTCAAATGCAAACTGAACGAGCCGAAATTCTAAACGAAAAGGCATAGGAAGTACAACTCAAACATATAGTCTTTCTGACACTACTTAATTGACGAAAACAATGCATGGGAAAGAAAGCTTTAAACCAACTGTGGAAACATGAGAATGCATACCATTGATGAAAAGAACCATTGTTGTCTTCTTTGCTAGGTAATTTGAATTTGAAATGAATCCATCCATCTCAAAAATCAAACCAGACTCGTCAGTGCTAGAAGCCTCGATTTTCAGCAAGTTTCGTGCATTTGAAACTCCATAGACAGATCTAATGGAATCAATCCTTGATGATGATGCTACTGAATGAACATCAGCTCTAGAAGCTCCATGCTGGGTGAAAAAGCATCGCACAATTAACAGAGAAACTATAATCTACAAATCCCGAGCTTATGATCCGCGCATGAAATAACAAGTCAAGTTTCATTGCCAAGAATACCAACCTTTCTGCAAGAAAAGCTCACATTTGTGTGATGAATCGCAAACCGGCTGAGCAGGTCCACAATTTTCGAATAATCGTCTGCAGAATTCTGGAGCGTCTTCCTTCGAGCAGTCATGTTGTAAAACAAGTTTTCAACCTGACATACACAGACCACCAAACAAATAGACAGTGAGACCACGAAACAACAGTTCACGTATCTAAAAATACATGAAATGCCTTCACGAACAGAAAGAAGAACTGCAACTCACCATGATCTGTGTGCCTTTAACAGCAGCACAGGCCTTGGGTTGGTTCTCCATGACACCATCTCTATAAGACACCCTGAGGCAACCAGCAAACCATACTATCATCATAACAAACAGTTCACAGCAGAATTTCATCAAACACGTGGAACGCAACACACACAACCCGCCCACCCCTACCTATAACCATGCAACTGCCCTTCCGTGATGGTAGTAACCGTGACATGAGCCACGTAGGTCATGCTAGCCAATGCCTCGCCTCGGAACCCCATCGTCCTTATCCTCTGCAGGTCCTCGAACTCCGACAGCTTCGACGTGGTGTGCCTCTCGCACAGTATCGGCAAGTCCTCGCACTGTGTACGGAACAGAATAGAGCGAGTGAGATCAACGAAGGGAGAGGGGGAGTGCGCGGGAAGGGAGGGAATATATATATATATAACGGAGACTGACGCGGATGCCGTGGCCGTCGTCGGAGACGTGGATGAGCTTGAGGCCGCCGTCCTTGACAACGACGGTGACGGAAGTGGAGCCTGCGTCGAGGCTGTTCTCGACGAGCTCCTTGACGGCAGAGACGGGGCGCTGGATCACTTCGCCGGCGGCGATTCTGTTGACCACCGACTCGTCCAGGCGCCGGATACGCGGGGGCTCCTTGGGTGGTGCGACGGTTGCTGCCTCTTCGCTTTCCATGGAGGAGTCCATTTCGGGGTTTCCGAGTGCCCGAGATTAGTGCTTTAGGTGTGTGTGGGTCCCGTCCGGTCACTGTATTAAGCTTTCGCGCGCTCCCATCCGTCTTTGCCTTTTCGGATTTTTTTTTTTTTAGATTTTATTCTAAATTTTATTCTATTACATCATAAATGCTCATGCACTTCACCCCACATGAGTGGGAACAATGCTATTGGACCAAATGGTCACTCGACACGGATTTTCGGTTCTTAGTTTAGGGAAAAGATTAATTAAACACAATCACCACTTACACTACCAAATTACACTAGTTTGATTTGATGCCTAGTTGTGAACTGCGCAATTTGTTTAGGGCGAATTACTTCTTAGTCCTTAAGTTTTGGTTTTCTTTCTCTTACGTTCCTGTTTTGATAATCTAAATAAGATTTATGGATTCCGACGTCATAACGGCATGGACTTCGACGTCTCCCATTGCTCTTGGTCTCCACCAGGCATCAAGTCGTAGACCTCCACCCCGAGGGGGTCGTCCTCGAAGTCGAACATTCTGTTAGCGACAACGAAGTACCTCCCGCCAACGACCGCAACCACTGGGTTCGTGGGAGAAACAAAGCCTTTTTCTAGGGGCGAACACATGGCTAGCCGGGACGAGGTCGGGGAGTGGCACGTGGGAGAGGGTGGACTCGAGGAGGTCATCGCTGTGGGACGGGGTTTCGAAGTTGGGTTGTTAGGCTACCTGCACCAGTGACCAAGGAGACACCAGTGACCAAGGAGGAGGTCGGGGCTGCACATGGCCCACCAAAAAAATAGAGAGAAGCAATAAAATATGGAGGGGGGAGGGTTTGACCAACCGAGGACGGCTGACCAAGCGAGGAGAGAGAGGGGGTGGGATGGGCCCCATCCCTTATTTAATTAATTTATTTTTTTGTTTTTTCTTATCTAAATTTTATCTTATTTTGTATACTTGTCACAATATTATTCGAGCCCAATATTTTTAAAGATAAGATTTGAGTTGGAAAAATCTTATAATTATCTATTTAATTTTAATTAGCATTATCTACAATTATAATTTATCATTTGGCATTTTCTATGTAATTTGAATTATTGCTAATTTAATGCTTTTCAACGAAAATTATTAGTATTATTATTTTGAAAATTAATAATTTAATGTGAAGTACGAAATTTATATTAACAAATATAAAAATATGAATTAATTAATTAAAGTTAATTGGGTTGAAGATGTGGAAGATAGATATATTAATGGGCAAATTACCCTCAGGTCCCTAGTCTTTACATTATTCTCCTATTAGGTCCTTCTTTTGTCATAAATGAGTATTAAGTCCCTATTTTATTCAAAAATATTTGTCTCGAGTCCCCACTGACCAAATCGAACTTTATTTTAATTTTTTGTCATGTGAAATGACTATTTTACCCTTCACAAAACGACAAATTTCACCATCTTTTTGTCATTTTGTGAAGGATAAAATAGTCATTTCACATGACAAAAAATTAAAAAAAAAGTCCGATTTGGTCGGTGGAAACCCGAGACAAACATTTTTGAATAAAACAGGGACGGATTAATCATTTATGTAAGAGGAGGGACCCAATAGGAGATTTTGGTAAAGATCAGGAACCTGAGGG
>SOPF01028756.1:29223-60613 GCA_012979155.1 Hypericum perforatum
ATTAAATATTGCAGGGCTGGGTTGGCTTGGGGTTACTGCTGCGGATAGTCTTAGTGGCAGTGGCTCGCCACAGCTATGTTTGGCCTTTTTTTAAGATAATGTTTGTGAGTTCAATTAATTTGGGTGGTTGAGTAAAATAAGATTTATGGATATGTTTTCAATTGATTAAGTGTTCTCATTATCTTCTCTATATTCATTAATTGGAAATTCAATTAGAGTTTTTATATTTTGATTTTTTAATTAGTTTAAATTTGTTAAAAATGTTTTGACTTTGAGTTTTAGTTTATTTTGGTTTTAGTTGAAAATGATTTGAGAAAAAAAGGAAGTAGAAAGAAGAAAATGAAGTAAAAGTAAGAAGAAGATATGAATTTTTTTTTCTTTATTAAACAGGGATGTTCGTGTTTTTGAAGTAGTATTTTGCCAAAAAAAATTCCGATTTCAATCCCATGACCGTAAGTCAATTTTAACTAAACTCAAGGATCGAAAATATTGATTTTCAAAAATTAGGGACCTTAAGAGGAAAACCAAAACTGGAGTAACTTGCCCTTTTCTCTGTTATAATGATTTGATGCCCATTGACAAGCCACTAATTTCACTGAAAGTCTTAAAATTACAGAGATCGAGTAGTAAGTACTAAATACTAATACAGATTAAGGTTCTCTTTAACTATGCTCAACATAAACACGTCAAACTATAATCACCAAAAAAGTGTATTTAACTCTGAAAAAAATTAATTTAAAATGGTGCACTTGTACAAATTTTTGCTAAGAATTGTCCTCGTCTTCCACTCGGACTCCTCAAGAACCTCCATGGCGGTAATATAGAACTGACCGATAGATGGCAGCAACATGAAGAAAGCAAATCAATGCTATGAGCAGATCATCCAACAGGCCAACGACACCCAAAATTGCTGCAGAGAATATCAGCAAAAAAGTCGATATCTACCGTTCGGATCGAATCACCTCTTATAGAAACATTGGCAAGAGCTTGATAAAAAATTCTCGGATTCAAGAACTACCTTCCGGAAGAATATCCACCGGACTGATGATGTAGGCACCACTCATTATCATCTGTTCATAGGAGGACAGTTAGTATACCAAGTAAAGTGAACAAGAACGGACTCAGTGGTTTTTAACAGCACATAGGTGAAGAGTAATAAAGAAACAGCAGCACATGATAAGAGATCCCATCATCTGACTAACCCTATTATAGATTTATCCGAGTATCAGCATTGCTAATGCTAATATAATTGAAAATCGACGTTTTGAAAGCTGGTATAGTAGCATACAGTAAATATCCTCCATAGGATGTAACTGAATGTAATGCTTTCGAAGTTTGTGTTAGCTCATAAACGTAGCACGGTTCTTCAGCATATACATTGGGAGTGGCAGCGTAAGATCCTTGTAAATGCAAATGTAGCATAAACAATCAGTCTGCGTGAGGTTGCCTATTTGAACTAGTGTGAATAGGAAAAGCAAAGAGTAAATTCTAGTGCCTCTTCACCTGAAAAGACACTAATTAGGACATATCTAACTCGTGCTCAAAATGTGCCTTCAACTTTCCTAATGGAAACTTTTTCATATACTTGATACAGTTGCCCGGTGATTATTGCTTCAGGTTAGTGAAAGGAACTAATTCGAGGCATAACATAAACATGTCAGAGTAAATAAGAGATGGGGTCATCATGAGGCTACTACGAAAAACCTAACACATAACAGTAACCTTATGCAAAAAAATACAAACTTTGGCGTACATAAGAACTGCAATATTTTTATGCATAGTAATCAGCATGTTGTAAACCAAATCTCGGAGGAATTACTTGCAAGTACGCTACAAAGACAAGGAAATAATCCAGTCCTTACATGGTTATCGATAAGAAATAACTAGGAATTACCACATCTTTAACTAATCAATTCATAGTTAATTTAAGAGGCAGTACTTTAGGATACAAATTCGAAGCTATCGTTAAATAATTGCTCGCATCCTGGAGTCAAATCCATTATATCAACAATCATCTTCATTTTGGGAGAAAATAGTACCGACAGCATGACAACCATAATCTCGATACACGTTGAACCGTGATACTCTGATCCCATTAAATGATCAGGCAGATTGAGACATTGTTCTCAACTATTCACATGGAAAGTTTTAAATCCACAAGTCAAAAAGGGAGGGGACAATGTACTACATTCCTAACTATCCCCCATCACATTTCCTGGACTCACTTTTCTATTTTTAAGCTACCTTACATTTCTAAACTTCAAGTCTGTTGAAAACAAACTTTGTACCAGAAGTTAATTATTTTAATCCATCCTGATAAATCAGCCAAGTAACTAATTAATAAGTTAACTGTTCCTCCTTTGGGGTCCAGAAAGCTACATTATTGCAATCATTACAATCAATTGTACCCACGAGAGTAGGAAGTCTAGTCAAATTAATATTTAGAAGTTCCTTTTCATCTTTTTTTTTTTTGAGAAATAGAAGTTCCTTTTCATCTGATAGCATAGAATTAGTGTTCTTATTTAGTCATCAAAACTTTGAGTTCAGCCATCACACAAGAGTTAACAAAGTCATCTACATGTGGCCAGAGAATAAGAAAGTTATTTCATTTCCCAATTGCCAGTATCTCAAGGCTAAGGCAATATACAACTTTATTAAACACGAGAAAGTAGTTATACGCCGTATGGATGATGGAAAAAAACTGACTGAGAATGGTAAAAAGCAATCAATTACTTAAGCATCATGGATGCAAATAGTTGCTGGATGCACTTACAGCAATATAGACGCGTGCTCTAATGACAAGAGGAAGTGATCTTCGGGGATCCATCATCTCTCGCATCAATCGTCGCAGCAGGAAAGGGAGGTCCCGCATCCTCTGCAGCAGACCAAAAGTCATAGACGTTCAACGAAACGCGATAGCAAACACAACCGCGAAGCTAAATCAGAACTTCCGGAGCAGTGATAAAAGTCACAAAACCCTTTCTAAGACCCTTAACTACTGGAACCTCAGCTAACTAACCAGATTTTCTTTACAATCGAAACCAGAGACGAACCTGAAGAAGGCCATCGGAGTGCTCCCCGAAAAGGCGATTGTACCGCTGGAGGGTGCCCATGAGCTCGGAGGCGTCGGGATCGTGGCGGTCCCGGGTCCAAGCCTCCCCGGGGACCAGCAGCGTGATCTGCCGCCGGCACAGCGGGCATTTGCACGCCTGGAACGACGGCCCGTGCTGCCACGTCGTCAGTATACAACTCCCTGACCAAAACACCCGAAGACAGAGAGAGAGAGAGAGATTTGTTAAATATAATAGTAAAGAGATAGGGAAGAGAGAGAGAGAGAGAGAGGGAAGTTACCGCAGAACCAGTGGGAGCAATTGGCTTGGCAGGGGAGCTTGAATCTTCCCCGGCATATCGAGCAGACGTCGTCCGCCGGTGGGCCCTCCATTAAACCCACTCCGGTTCCGGTGGTGTGGTTTGTTTCGTTCTTCAAATTTCCTTGTCTTTTTATCCCAACTCTCTCTCCCTTCCTTAATCGTCAAGAATTGCAAAACAAATAGAACTTTGGGTTATTGACTTTTTTCTTTATTTTATACTACTTTGTTTAGTTAAAACGTTAGTGTCAGATCTCTTGTACGTGATTTACCACCATTTTGGAATTTTTTTTTTGGTGTTAGTATTCACCACGAATTTTATAATTCTGGTGTCCAACCACGAATTTTATAATTCTGGTGTCCACGTTGGACATTCGGGATATAATCCCGCCTATTGGACCGAAAAGCGGGATTAAGTTCCGCCTTTAGCAATAGGCGGAATTATATATCGCCTACTGTAAGTGACATCGAATCCCGCCTATTGGTAAAGGCAGACCGCAATATGGCTTTTCGGTCCAATAGGCGAGATTATATCCCGACTACCGGTTATCCTGGTCTTCGACAGGAAATCTGAAATTCACGGGCGAATTCGTTTTCGAGATTTTCTTATCCACCAATAGGCGGGAAAAAATCCCGACTATTGGTCAAAAATTCTGTATAGGAGTGTTGCTTCAGAAGAACGAGGCAGGAACGTAAAAACCGAAAAAAACATCCATAAATCCGAGATTTCCGAGGTTTGAAGGGCATTTTGTGCACGGATTCAAGCTTCAAAAAGGTAATTAATTACATTTAGCTTATGTTGATATATTTTGTTTACGAAATTTTGAACCGTGGTTATTAATTTTGTGTTAATTATATAGTTAATGGTAATTGTGGAAACTTCATAATTGTTTAAGAATAGCTGTTGATAGTTTACATTTGTTGAACCGTCGTTATTAATTTCGTTAATAAGGACAGATTAGTGTAAGTAATTATCGTTAATGGTGATTGTTAAAAATTAATAATCGATTAATAATGTTGTTGTTATTTATGATTTGTTGAACCATTGTTACTAATTGCGTGAATTATGAAAAATTAGTGTACTTTATTATCGTTAATGGTGATTGTTAAAGCTTAATAATCGATTAATAATGAATGTTGATTAGTTTTGATTTGTTTAAACGTCGTTATTGATAAATGAATGGTATTTGATTTTTTTTAGTTAATTTGGTTAAAAAATTTATTTTGTAATTTAGACTAGTTGATCCTTTGGTCTAATAATTTATTGTTGTTTTTTCATTGGTTGGAATGATGCGGGACTTGTTGAATAAATTCTGCATGTTTAAAATATTTATAAATTTTTGTATGTAGATCTAAAATATCTTGCCGAACTGTTCGGATTAGAGTATTGTACGATGGGAAAATTAAGGAAAATAGGCTTACTGGTGTTGAGTACGAAGGAGGAAGTGAAGCGAGGCTAAAGTTTCACGAAAATATGTTAACGTACGAGCGATTATAACGAAAAGTTGTTGAAAAGATTTCTTTTGATGAAAATGAAGAACTATATGATTTGCTATTTAGATGTCCCATAGGTTCAGGAATGTTCCGGGCAGTGATTATTAAGCATGACGGAGATGTTGCCAAAATGGTTCAGACGATGGTCAATTTATATGGAGTAGGTTCCAAGGTAATAGCAATGGACATATTTGTGGAGAAGAGGATACGTGAGGAATACGAGGCAGAAGAATACGAGGCAGAAGAATACAAGGCAGAAGAAAAGGAGGCAGTAGAAGAGGAGGCAGAAGAAGCTAACTTGAGCTTCGACCGAAGTACTCCATATGCAAGCAATAACTTGGACTCGGAATATGACGAAGAAGAAGAGAAGTCAGAAGAAAAACCAGACGAGGAAGAAGAAGAGGTGGAGGATGACGAGAATAATGAAGAAGGAGGATTTCAGCTGGAGCAGATAGAAGAATCACCTTGGTTAGCACAGCTTCCCGTTCCTGTCCGTGATAAAAAAGCAGACATGATAGTATATGCTGATCAATGGGGTTATGAAGATTATTCCAGCAGTTGTTGTGGGCTTCTGAAGGAAGGCATCATGTGGAAAATGAAAAATGAAGCCATGCGGGAGATAAAAGTTTACTCTATGGCAGAGGGTTGAGAGTACGTTGTTAAGGAATCTAGGCCGACTACTTTTGCCATGGAATGTAAGAAAAATGTCAAAGATCAGTGTCAGTGGAAGATACGTGTATCACAGGATGGAAGAGATGCATTGTTTAATCATTGGAAAATTGTGAGACACAACCACCCCCATACATGTGGTAGCATTCGGGACACATTAGATCATCGACAACTATCATCAGACTACATAGCACAGATGATTACACATAGAGTAGCAGACGAACCAAATGTTTCTATCAGGTCCTTGCGTCATGAGCTGCATGGTCGGTTGACTTATATACCTACGTGTGCAAAGACTTGGGGGCAAGAGACAAGGCGTTCAAGCTGTTATGGGGAGGTCAGGAAGAATCTTACTCTTTGTTGCTTAAATGGTTTGCCGCATGTCAAACAAGTAACCCTGGAACTGTGGTTCAATGAGAATTTTACCATGAACAACCCGGCGTAGACTATTACACTAAACCATCACCCAAAGTGTCTCCGTAAAGCTGTGATGATGCCAAACCTGAATAATATATTAAAAATAAACATAATTAATTTAATACACATAAGACAAAAAAATTAATAAACTACAAAGTACACACCAAATATATTACATAACCTAAAGCTAAAATTAATATTGAAACTATGCTAAAATTAGTATTAAATCCACACAATCTATCAATTGTTCAACAAAAAATCAAATTCAAGGAACAAATCAATTTCACATCAAAAAAATTCAAATTCACTTCCAAGAACTCAAATCCACCTTCAAGATATGAAATTCAAATTAACATTTTTCAATAAATCAAATTAATAGTCTTCAATAAATCAAATTAATTTTTTCAATAAATAAAATTAATATTTTCAATAAATAAAATTAATATTTTCAATAAATCAAATTAATATTTTTCAATAAATCAAATTAATATTTTCCAAAAAATCAAATTAATATTTTTCAATAAATCAAATTAATATTTTACCCTAAATCAAATTCACTTTTAAAAAAATTCAATTAATATTTTTCAATAAATCAAATTAATATTTTTCAATAAATCAAATTAATATTTTTCAATAAATCAAATTCACATTTTAAAAAATTAAATTAATATTTTCAATAAATCAAATTAATATTTATCAATAAATCAAATTCACATTTAAAAAAATAAATCTAGACTCGACAATTCAAACCCATTTTTGCAAGTTCAATTCCACATACAAATTCCAAATCGCATTCAAGAATAAATTCAACATAATCAACAATTCTAATTTACAATTCACAAAATAATTTTAATTCAATTCACCATCACCAATTCACAATTTTAATTCATAATCACTAATTCCAATTCACAATCAACAATTCCAATTCACAATTCACAATTCACAATCCGATTTTAATTCATAAACCGATTCGAATTCACAAACCAATTCGAATTCACAAACTAATTCCCAAAAATCAACCAAACCCTAAACCAACCAAATCCTAAACCAACCAAATCCTAAACCAAATTCAACATACCTATATATGGGGAGGAGGAGGAGGGTCGGGGTGGGTGTCCGGGGTGGCCGACGGCGGTGGGTGCGACCGGAGTGGCGGGTACGAGCGGTTGGTGGTGGTATGGGGGCGGGGGGGGTTGTTTTTTGCTCGATCGGGTGCGTTGTGTCGGGATAAAATCCTGAGTCTGTAGTTAAAAAAGCCCCGAGCCGATAGTCGGGATATAATCCCGCCTATTGGACCAAAAAGCGGGATTCCGCACCGCCTTTACCAATAGGCGAGATTTTGGGCCTCTTATTGTAAAGGGGGGGGTTTATCCGCCTATTGTTAAAGGCGGTGCGGAATCCCGCTTATCGATCCATTAGGCGGGATTAAATCCCAAATGTTCAACGTGGACACCAAAGTTATAAAATTCGTGGTTGGACACCAAATTCATAAAATATGGTGAATAGTAACAAAAAAAATCCACCATTTTTTGTCATGTATAATTATTTACCATTTCTGTATGTTTTTCTTTGTATAAATACTCTCAATTCTGTTGTGTTTAGCCTTATCTCTTGATCGGTTCTCTTCCCAATGATTTTCGGTATCAATCATTTTCTTCTTAATTATTGGTGTTTATATACTTACCCGAAAACAATTTAAAAAATTCATTAATTTTTTTTCCGCGCACCTACTCGCAAGAATTGTCACCCTTCTAAGGTCACCGACGGCGACGATAGTCAATAGTCTGTACTTCAACTTCTCTTCGCTTTATATAGTGACTCGATCTCAACTCTTTCGCCAAAAAAAAAAAATGTCGCCCTTTGTTTCGGCGAGCTCCCGCACTAACGGTTGAATCTTTAAAATGTACTTAAAGTTCTACATTTATGTTCCAATAAGACTCGGTTAACCAGCTAACGTTGGCCGTAAGAACGGGCAGCGAAGAAGAAATGAAACCAAGTGAACACCTTGATTGTTAGCTGTCGTTATTTCTTCCCCTACAAAAACTTTTTGACATACATGATCATGTTAAGAGAGAGGTCACCAAATCCAGATGAAACCATCCGCAGGGTTAACCATGTGTTAGTCAAGAACAATTCTTAAGCCAGCCACATTTCAAAAGGGATTGATTCCAAGTGGGCAAACAATCTCATCTCGAGTATCCTGGTTTTGCAGGCTGAACCAAATCGTCGGCATCTCAAACGAACAGGCTCAATGTTGTGCATCCTGTTGCAAAAAAAAAAAGGCGAAAGTAAAACATCAGAGCAACAGATGAGTGGAAGGAACATGTATACGGCTCTAACTAGCAGAAACATCGAACATTTAACATTAGAGATACGGAATGAATGATGAGCAAGCGTCTACAACTAAAATACAAAGAAAGTGAAGCTAGCATTTCATCATTGCAACCATAAAGCTAACATCGCACATTCTAAAAAACAAATTTGTACAAACATAAAAAGGAAAAGTACCAAACATTTGCAGTATGAATATACACGTTCAGGATAGAACAGATATTGCAAAAGCACGAAGTACCCAGAGCATTGTTTTGTGCCTCAAATAATATGGAAACATTAACCACTCAAATTGCAAACATGTCAAAAATAGGCTTCCTCTAGCTTGTAGTAATCGACTACCAACCCCACCCTTAATCCAAAGATTCATGTACTTCGGAAAATTGCAGAAAGACGTCAAACCATCGAACTGTTTACAATATTCCAGCTGTAACCTATGTAACAAATATAAAAAAGGGAAAAGAATCTTTAAGTACCCTGTGGTTTGCAAAAAAATCACTTTAGTACCCTGTGGTAAAGAACCCTTAATTAGAGTCATACCTCACCAATTTTCCATCACTTTGGTCCCAAAATTACGATATTGCCCCTCCCTGAATCAGAATCTAACCAAACCCAATTCAACCAGACCGAACTCATATTCAATTTAACCCAATGGAGCGTAAAAAATAAAATATGACTCGAATTGAGCTGAAATTTTACAAGAAGAATTCTAAAAATAAGTAGGACATACGGAAAAATTTTCAAAAATTTTAAAGGCCCGAAAGTAATGTTTTTTTCAAAGTGCTGAAACTTCGTAAAATCATATAAAATAGAAAATACATCCAATTAAGTTGAAACTTGTCCCATTGGGAAGAATCCTAAAAATACATATGATTTAATAAATACATTTTAGGAATTTTAGAGGCACAAAAGTATTTCTTTTATTTTTCGAAGTGCTAAAACTTCGTAAAATTGTATAAAATAGAAAATACATCCAATTGAGTTGAAACTTGTCCCATGAAACTTTAAGAACCTCCAATAAATGTAGGAACTAAAATGCATCCCTAGGACAAGTTTCAACTTAATTGGATGTATTTTTTATTTTATGTGATTTTACAAAATTTTAGCATTTTGAAAAATAAAAAAAATACTTCCAGGCCTCTAAAATTCTTGAAATTTTTTTTGTAATTCGTGTGTATTTTTAGGATACTTCTTGTAAAATTTCAGCTCAATCCGAGTCATATTTTATTTTCTACGCCCCATTGGGTTAAATTGAATATAGGTCCGGTCCGGTTGAATTGGGTTTGGTTAGGTTCTGATTTAGGGAGGGGCAGTATCGTAATTTGGGACCAAAGTGATGGAAAATTGGTGAAGTATGACTCGAATTAAGGGTTCTTTACCACAGGGTACTAAAGTGATTTTTTTGTAAACCACAGGGTACTTAAAGATTCTTTTCCCTATAAAAAAAGGCTAACCTCTCATCACTCTCTCTGCATCTTCAATCCCCTAAAACAATCACCCAGTGGTCATCCTCTTGGCAAACAACCACCTACACATTTAACCACCCAACCAGAGCGACAAGGAGAGCAACTGAAAGGGTGAGTCTCTTTGTTTTGGCCAAGTGAATTAAGGCGAGGCACTTTGTGGTTCTCCTTGAGAACCTAAAGCAAAGCAACAAGTTTGGGACAGTGTAGATGTGGGAAAAGGAACAGCCCATGACACCTTGAAGATGGCTTCCCCCAGTAGCCTCCATTGACTCTCATGAAAGCTAGCCCCCATTTGACCTCCCCTAAGTTGACAAGCTAGACAATGCTATTAGTGATATCCGAGGACAAGGGTGCACTTACGAGGTGGAGGCACAACAGAGCAACACGATCAGATCTTTTTTAGTTACTTTTGTTTCATTTTGAGAATAGTACAAGGGAAATATTGAAGACAGTAAATTGTATGAATAGCATAAGGGCCTTTTACATCGATTTTGCTGACAATAAGGTCCACACTATTAAGATGGAGCCACTTACCTATTTCTGCAAACTAGAACAGACTCATAGTATTTAACCCTAACCGATTTAGGTTATCTGTCCTACTATAGGGAGTCACTGCATCTACACTGATGACTTCATCTTAAATTTCACTTCTCCAACCTATTTGATAAGGTAATCTGTTGACAGCAAGAACTAAGGAGACACACCATTTACATCTTCTTTTAAGAAACGAATCATTATAGCCGTAAGCCTTAAACATTCTAGCAACGCGCCAAGTTGACAAGTCCACAAGCAACTTTTGGCAGTTTTCCAATTCTGAAAGCACTGCTGGGACCTTACGTGAGTTAATGTTCACGTCAGACCACTCAACAAGCAGCCAGTGGAGGTCAAGGTATTGGGACCTTAGTTTTCGACATATCATACATCTTCACTAAAATATGAGATAAATGGCAAGCTGCTATGACCAATCTGAAGCTTTGCAACATAGTAGTCTTTGAAATAAACAACTGTAAAAGCTAAACCAAGAATTAGCACAAAGCACAAGAGCTAAGCCACTTGCATTCTAAAAATCCAAAAAAACTGCATTGACCAACACGATCTAAAGATAAATGATATATTACGAATCATACGTCATCCTCAACTTATTGACCGTTCGACCTTTTAATGATGAGAAATTCTACAATTATATTCTTATATAATTGTTCCTGCAACCACAAACAGATTACTACCCTTATATATTCCCAAACCTTGATGTCACAATAAGATTATATTCTTAGAAATCACAACCCAACTATCACGTCTATTACCATTACAAACTGGTCAAGGATGCTTCACTTATCTGGAAAGCTAAGGATAACCGATTAAACAAATGCAGACATAAAACTGTCAGAAATAACATCCTCAAGATTTCATATCAAATTTGAAAAACGCATTTCTCAATCAAATGCAAACCATGATAATCTAACCTGACATGCAAGTCGTGCAAAAAGCTAGCCACGATGACAAAACAGAAAAGCAGCAACGAGAAATTAGAAAGAGAAACATGAAAAGAACTACCTAGTTCTCCACAAAAACAGTTAACAGATTTAGAATTTAAAGACATGGACTATTTTCCCAACCTGAGATTGAGGAGCTTGAGTTGCGGGAGGCGCCAATGCAGCAAGAGGTCCATCAAACATGCGAGAGCAATCTGTGTATGCTGATCCAATGCCAATACCAGCACCAAAAGCTACAGCAGCCCATCGGGTCACCGGGCTACCTGATATACAAATCAGACAAGACTCTGTCACTTATTTAGCTCAGCTTCCCCAGAAAAGAAAAATGATACAAAGGAAACCTCCGAGGGCATAAAAAAAGAAGCATAAATCAATCTTATCCGCCAATTCGAGTCCCTTGGAAGATCAATGCTTTCTGCATTTGTTCAACTACACACCAAATAGTACTCTAGAACCACGCTAAGCACCAAAAATACACAGATGACCACGTCCGTCATCGCGTGACAGTAAACACATTTCTTCCAATCATCAAACGATTACGGAAAAACAAAATACATCCAGTTTACTACCCTCCTCAAAAGCACGGTCTCAACCTATCAAACGCGTAATCGTAACCACTCTGAAAGCCCCTTCGGAATCGTTTCGAGATAACGAAATGATCGATCAAGCAGCATTCGAGGAAACATAACTCCTAGACAGTTATCCACCAGCACAAACCCAACCCACAAACAAACAAAAAAAAACCGGAACCAACACACACCCCAAAAAAACCCAAAAACCAAATTATTGCCGAAAGGGAAGCAGAAAAAAGAAGACACGAAAAATTAACAACAACGAACCAACCATTTTAAGCATTTATAATTCAGAAAGTAAAGGGAAATTATAGAGAGCGAGGAAGGCGTACGGAAGAAGAGGAGGCCGGTAAAAGCGCCGCCGAGGGAGGAGTAGACGAAGCGACGGACGGTGAGATCGACACACTCGTCCCACTTGGCGTTCACCTTCTCCCCCATTCAATCAAATTCCCTTCCCTTCCCTTTGCTCTTCTCTCTCTCTCTCTCTCTCTCTCTCTCTCTCTCTCTCTCCCAGTCTGATTTTCCTTTGCGGGTTTTCTTCTGGTTTTCGCTATCAGCCTGTTTGGAAACAAGAAAAATGATAGGAAAGGAATTCTTTTCTTGAGTTTTAAAAAAGTGAGTATGTTTGGAACCATTTTTGACAAAGAAAGTAATTCTTTTCCGGCCAAAAACTCCTGATTTTGATTCCTTCCAAAAGAGGTCGGAATTGTTGGGACCAAAACAGAATTGTCCATAGAATACCAATTTTACCCTTGGACAAAAATAAAGATCTGTCACGAGACTTCGACAAAATCACGAGACCAAGGAAGGCTCTCTTCGCTCCGACGCTGAACCCTAGGAAGAGGTGGCAGAAGGCTCCGGCGCTGCTCCGCCGTGTACGGTTGGGGCTCCTTGGTCCTCGGATCTTCAATTTGCTCCAGGTATGCCCTAAGATATCACCTCTCTCTCTCTCTTCCTACTGCGTGTGTGGAGGTGGGAGTTTCTTGTTTGGGTCGCGGGGGTCAAATTTCGAGGGCGATTTGGGGGGAAATTCCATCTGATTTTAGGGTTTTTTCCGGCATGTTCTGTTGTTTTTCCGGCATCTGATTTTAGGGTTTTTGTCTGTAATTTGTTATGGGTTGATTGGTTTAGTAGGAGATGGACGAAGACCCCCGTTTTTTGTTTGTTGTGTTGGTTTCCTTGTTTTGTCTTCGGGATGCCTAATTGTATTTGTGTGATGATGTGCTTTTGTAGGTTCAGAATCTGCCGTACAGGGAGTGTGCCGGAGAGAAGGAGCCGTGCATTTCGAGCGAGTATGTTGGATTGAGGGAGATTTACTTCAATTGCAAGAGAGGCCAGGCAAGTTGGCTTCTCTCTTCTGTGTGGTGTGTTCTATATTCAGTGGATTCAGGATGAATGTGCTTTTATGGTTTTGTTCCAAGTTGGAAGAAGCTGATTAGGGAAGCAAAAAGTCAAATAGAAACACAGCTTCTACTTATTTATAAAAAAGTGATTAATCTATTGAATAAAATAATTAAAGTTGTAAACACATTTTGTTGAAAATACATGAGAGTAAAAGGTAGATTTGTGCTTAATGAATCTAACAAGGAGTCTGTAGTTCAGGAGAGACAGAGACAATGGTGATTTACTTATTTCATTGATGCATGTCCTTTTTAGTTCGTACCATCATCTTTTTGCAGATTTCTCTACTTGTTTAAATTTCTTTTTCCAGATACGGAGGAACAATCACAAATCAGATAAAAAGACTTGGTGCTTCCTGTGATTGGACAAGAGAGCACTTTACCCTGGATGAGCAGCTAAGTCGTAAGATAGTTTCTATCTTGTAGAAGAACTTTATAGCTTGTCAGGCGTTGTTTATTATTTACGATCATGCTATTGGTGCTCCATTGCTTTTCTTGCATTATATACAAGGTCCAGGCTACCATGAAGTGTATGATTATCGGTTCTGTAACAGATATTTTTTCATATTATTTGGCATACTGATATACCACACCTATTTTTACCCCAACCTACCCTAGTTACTACCCTAAGATGATGCATCATGAGGAACATGCAAATAATTACCAGAATTTTTATCCCGCTTCCTCCACTTGGGGTTATACGCTATCCTCACATGAACAGAGCTACGAGGACGATGTTTATGCTGTGTGTTTTTTTCTACTTGGATTCATTTGAAGGATTATGGAGACTTCAGCTGGCATGCAGACTATAGGCTTGTTAACATGAAGCTGCATTAAACTTGTGTTTCATTGTTTTGCTCCCATGCTTTAGTCTGGTTCGTAGATTGCAAAATGGCCATAAACATTTGGAAGGTTAGTTGAGTTGTGCTGATAAGTAGTGTGCTGTAATTCAATGAGAGTGTATTATTATTGACTTGTGTAAACGTAATTACAAGTGGAGTACATTTATACACGTCCTATACAATGGCTATAAACTCTAATGAAGGAAAGATAATAAGCAAAGAAGAAAAATACAAATCTGCAGAATCTGTACAGCTGTCGAATGTGTTCGATGGTCTATATTTGGGCTAATCGAATCCCGTGATCTCAGCTGCCAACGGCTAGAGGAAGATTGTCTTTGATGCACCATGTTTTCAGGATCATGATTTGATTATCTCTTGCCATAATTGTCTCAGATTCTGGGAGAGATCATGTCCCACATTTATGCAGTAATCAGCTGCTAAATTATGCAGCAGATGTGTGTTCATCTGCAGGGCCTTCAAATTAGTTAATAGATTTGTTAGTCTGGTTCTTATCAAGTGGATTTATCATTTTACAAGCTGCAACATGCTGTAAACTTAGTTAATAGATTTGTTCTTTATAACATTTGAAGGGTATTATTGTAATAAAGCCAAATCAATTCTTAAGTTAAAATTTTGGTTCCAAATAAGAAAACAAGAAAGTAATTCTTTTCCATTTCCATTATGTTAAGTTAAAAGAATTCTTTTCTTATAGGATTTGGTTCCAAATAGGCTGTATGGGTTTGTATGTTTATGGATTTGGGTGCGGTTGGGCTTGGGCCCCCAGCAGCAAGATCTGAATAACTTGGGCCGATCCTCGCGCGACAGTAAATCCCTAATATTCGAGATTACTGTGAGCAATTTTCAAAATTTTATATTTTCACATTTGCTATACTATTGTTAATTGCATCTGCATTATTGTTAGTCGAGTTTGTATAATTATTTTTCGCATTTTTTAGCATTGTTAGTCGAGTATTGTACTACTTTATAACGTCAAATACCACTGTATGTCGCGTATTGCATATATATAATTGTTAATTGTGTATTGTATCTTTGTTAGTCATACTCACACATATTGTGATACCCTTATATTTTACCGAATGTTTTCACATGCAAATACGAATTTTTTCAATATATTTTATTTTTACTCGAATGCATCTTAGAAATTTCTCAAGAGATCGGTTACCTATCATTAATCTTCACTGAGATGTCGTCGTCCAAAATCATAAAATAGCACATTCTGATGTGAGGGACGAAATAGTATAATATTCTCGAAACTTGGAAGGAAGAAAAAATTAATTTGTAAACAAGAAGGATAAAATTGTAAGTTTGAGTAAACTCGAAAATTATCTAAATAATTTATCCATATTATTACGACACACTGTTTATTAAACTAACTTTTTAAACTCCAAACTATCTTTGTATATAAATATAGTAATAGAGATAGTTGAGCGTACCAAAAAATTCCAATAAAAGCCTTTAGTTGAAGAAAAAACTATATCTAGAGAATCAAGGGACCGACGACAGCCCACAGAATCACGGGGTTTCCGGTATTTATAATAAATAAAAAACACGGGATTTCCGGACAGCTAATCAATCATTCAGAATGAACATGGTCTTAGGCTTAATGGATAACAACAACGTCCATTACCTAAGCAATTAGAAATCATGTTGGACAACCAGAGAAATCAAAATAATTTAATGATGGCTCTTATCTAATAAACTAATAGTCGATAATATATGAATTATCAATATCTCAATGAAATAAATATCAATTTTTTAATAAAATTACATTTAGATAAGATTTTAACCATTAAATCTATCAGGTTATAGTATGGAAAGATTATTGCAAATTTATTCCAACAAGTAGATATCTTGTAATAAAATAGCATGACGCCCATTGGAATTTTCTCCTTGAAAAGGACTTCCAAGCTGAGGACTCGGCTTAGCCTTAAGGTGTCAATTATATTGCCAAGTGTTTTTTGTGGAATAATCTATGCTACCAATAATGTAATTCAATTAAACTTGATATTGCAGAATCTTATCTTTACAACTATGATGTCTGCTCATTATTCCTCGATTTAATTAAAGATATATACAATTATCGAAACGCTAATATATTATCATATTAACTGAAATAAACCTCGCTTTAGTCCAGATATAACCAGCTCATTCCATTCTAGTTCCACCAGTTTGTAAAATTCTTTTAAAATTTGTAAAATTGGCGATGGGTATTAAGTATGAGAAGCCTACTAGTAACTCAATTTTAGGACTTGAACCCCCATATTCCATATCCATCATAGAAGATTTTTCAGTATCAGACATATCCCAATTCTAAACATCCGTAGGATTATGTTGTTTGCAACGTCCAATCTTCACGCTTATTTCATGCTAATTTTTACAAAATTCTCAGTTTTAAATATAAAACTCAAATAAAATTCAAGATTCTACATTTATGCACGAACCTAAAATAATAATAAAATTAATTTCAGTTAAACGGAACAATATTTTTTTTCAAGTGCTAAGTACATTAACAAGTCAAAAAAACAAAAAACAAAAAAGATTTCTAGTGTGATATTTTGGTATACTACAAAAAAAATAATATTATATATTATGGATAAAAGAAGTCTAAATAGGCTAAATGGTAAGGTGTGAATCCCAATATTTGTATATCAATAAAAAAAATTCGTCATATATATATAATAGTATTATGCATAATATATATATATATTCATATCATATCATATCATATCATAAATATTGTCATCTAACTTATTATATCTTAGTCCCATGAGATTTATCGTGTGAAAACTTATCTAATTCCATAGATGGCTACATTGTTCTAGTTGTTGGACTTAGAGACATGGTTGATTGGATGGAAATTTAATTAAAGTTGTTGGTTAAGTAATTTTTAGATTTGATAGCTTTGATTTATTTTGCTAAGCTTTTATAGTAAAAATTCATCAGTAGCTTTTATTTCATGCTATTTGTTGGGCCAGCTCCACAAAATCCAAAAGAGTTGGATATTTGTATAGATTTGGACCAGACCCAAATAAATCCAAAAGAGGTGGAGTATTTGCATGTTGAGTTGGGCCCAAGTGGCACCAACTCTACATGCAAAGATCTGAGATTTTTTGGGTATAAAAGTGGGTCTTCAGTGACCATTTCGTCATTTTTCCCATAGACACAGCCACCGGAGAATTACACACAGAACCTCAATTACGGTTTAGTACCTGTAGTTGCTTCAGATTGACGTTCGAGGACAATCGTGATTTCCGAGCTCAAGATCCACTTCGTTTGTGATCGAGCCTCGACCAACACCTCGCCCACAACCCTACGAACGAATCTTGGTCACGCTACAAGAGGTAGTAACACTTTATTTACGTTAATTTGTAATTAATTGTAATTATGGTGTAATTATGTAATTTGTGATAATTGCATGAATTAAACCTTCAAATGGTATCAGAGCCGGTTTAGGACTTGTTCTTGATATTGCATGTCGATTTGATTCAATGATTTATGTTGATTATTGTGTTGATCATGTTTATCATTGAGATCAGATTGTTTTTGGGGTCTTTTGTGATGTTTTTTGGTCAATCGAGCATTTTTTCAAAAGTTTTTGGTCGTCCAGAGTCGTTTTGGTTACACGCGCAAATTGAGTGACTAAAATGGATATTTTCCTCCCCGATTTTGAAAACCCTCGCCTGTTTTGGGGATTTTTCGTTCGATTCAAACAAAACCATTTTTCGGTCAATTCCGACCATTTCAAAGCCGGAGACCTGTTTTAAATTGTTCCCCTTGTCATTCCGATCACGTCGATACCTAGTTTTGGTGTTGTCGTTGCCGGAATTGTGAGTTTCGACCATTTAAAGCTCGGAACTCCGACGAAGGGGATCTCCTCCTCGAGCTTGAACCGGGGCGCGATGGGTGCCGTGAGTGGTATCATCGTGACTGCCGAGTTGAGACGAGTCGATTCCGACTGGTGGCGTCGGTTGACTTGCCGCCGTTTGCTCGCAGTGGTCGGAGGTGTTACTTAGGTTTTCTGGGTTTGGAGAGAGGGAGAGAGAAGAAGAAGAAGGTCGGGGAGGTTGAAATCTGTCGGAGGTATTTTCAGTATTTCCCGTTTTTGCGAAATATCTTAAATACCCGACTGGAATTTTTCAAAATGATCTGTCTGGATTTAAATTGTTTTTCAATTTGATCCTTACGGAAATGTTTTTTGATTCAATGTAGTTCCGAACTTTGGTAAAATTTTGATTTCAGTCCCTATTCGGAACTGTTTTGAAAATTGTATTTTGAAAGTGACCTTCTGGACATTTTTTTAATACAATTTAGTCCTGATATTTGATTTAATGCTGTTTTAAGTCCGATTTCAGTACTGTTTTGCAAAATTTTTTTTCAATTTAGTCCTTTTTGGACAAAATTTTAATTCAATTCATTCCAAAATTTGATTTAAATTTGTTTTAAGTTCTATTTTTGGTACTGATTTGATTTAATTTAATTTCAAATTAGTCCTTTTAGATTTAATTTGATTCAATTAAATCCCAAATTTTGATTTTAAATTTGTTTTAAATCAAAATTTGGTTAAATTTTGTTTTTAATTGGATAAATTTGTTTTATTCAATTGAAATTCAAAATTATTTAAAGTTTTTTAAAATAAGTGATTGTTTTAAAATAACTTGAATAATTTTTGGAATGTGTTCCGGAAATTATTATGACTTATCCATTTCATGACATTAAGAACATTGGAGATTTGGAAATTTGTTTTTCAAATCTAATTTCTTGGGAGATATGTGATCTGACCCGAGAAATTATCTTGCATGTGTTACCAGATATGATGTCGGATGGACGGAGACCTCCTGTGGATTTGGTAACCCTGAGACGGGATATACTCTAGAGGAGACTTGGTCATTCGAGACTTAATAAAGACGTGATGGAGATAGCTAATCACATTGTAGCTGTACATAGAGATATGCAAGTGGCTGTGGACTACGGGGCGTACGACTATGGACGGGACTATATCTATGTTTCGTGACTTACTCTCCACCTTAGATCATGGTGAAGAGTTGTCTGAACTATATAATCCACCCGTGTACACTCATGTTGATGCACTCTATAGGCTCCTCGATCACCTCCAAACTCGAGGAATGAGAAGAGAGTTTCGTGCACCTAACCCTTTGCTCTTTAGAGACGGTTTTGACGTAAACCGTTTCATGAGCCAAACGGTGGTGTACATCTTTCCGGTTGCCCTATGTGTATGGGTAATCGATTCTATTCCTCGACCGACAGTACATCTGGGAGGTCCTGGAGGGCCTTCCAGCTTTGGTCCCGAGGGTCCTTCTAGGTTTGAACCTGGAGAGCCTTCGAGGCTTGCTGCCAAGAGATCTCCTGGGTCTGAATCCGGGGAGTCATCCCGACCTGTTCTTCGTAGTCCTATTATGGAGAACAGACCGGTCAAGGACCCGGAGGAGGATCCTGAGAAGGATCCAGAGAAGGATGAGGGGTATGAGACCGGGACACCCGAGCATCCGTTTCGGGTGGACTGATCTCATGATATGGATATTTCTGTTATGTTTTGATTTGTTTTTTCTTATTTTTTTTTAAATAAAAACAATATGTAATGTAACTGTATTGTACAAGTTATGTTTCAATAATAAGTTGTGTACTTATTTTATAAACTGTATACTTGTATTTTTGTATGCGTGTTTACGTACAATTGCACTACGTGAATAAATAAATTGTGTTTATTTTATTCATGTGCCACTTGAGTTTACTGTAAGTGAACTTTAATACATCGTAGTTAGAGATTAACTCTTGAATGGTAATGGGAAGCACACTAGCAACCCACTTCGATTTTGAGACTAATCAAAGATTACGTGAAATTAAAGTTGTGAGATTATAGTAAACTGTTTCATATTGCCGAAATCAAATTTCTAATATATGCTTATATTTCAAATATTCCCTTTAGACATGACGGTAGCATCTAGAACGATAATTGCTGAGTTGAACCGTGAGCTGAGGCTCAACAGAGACAACTACGATAATTGGAGCATGAAGATTCAATACGTGCTCGAAGAACAAGAGGTTCTCAAGCAGGTTAGAGTCATCATGCCCGAACCTGAAATAGGTACAACTGCTCAACATAGGCATAACAGTGACGCCTATGCTATTTAGAAAAAGAAGAATTCTACTGCCCGTCTAATTCTTCTAAGCTCTATGATGGATGACATCACAAGGCAATTCCACGTTTATGAAAACGCGAAAGAGCTTTGGGATGCTCTCAAGGCTAAATTCGGGAAGCTTTCTGTGTCAAAGCTACGTGCTTTGACAATAAGGTTTGACACCTTCAAGAAATGACCTGAAGTTACCATGAGAAAATATCTTAGAATGATGTCCAATATGATCAGTGACCTGGCTGAGGCCGGTCATATACTTAGTGACGAGCAGCAGATTCAAGCTATCATTCATTCCTTACCTGCAAGTTGGGAATAAATGAAGATGAATCTTACCAATTCTGATAATCTAGTGATATTTGAGGATGTCGCTAGACATCTTTAGCTAGAAGAAGATCATCTTCTAGCTACAAAATCTTACCCAAAAGCTAATTTGATTAATTCAAATAGCTCCAAGAGTAAGAAGAAGGGAAAAGGAAAAGGAAAGGGTAAGAATTCTTTTATTCCAAAAATAGCTGACCTAGGCGTCAAAGTTGGTAGCTCAGGGTCTAAAAAGAAGAAGGCGTTTAACATTTCTAAGGTGAAATGTTATAACTGCCAAAAAAAGGCCATTTTGCAAAAGATTGCAATATGCCTAAGCAGGTACATTCAAACTCAAATATGATTTAGATTAATGTATCTTCTTGTACCCTACTTGCTGAATCACATTCTTTGTGGGTGATAGATTCGGGAGCAACCGACCATGTAGCTAGAGATCGAAGTTCTTTTGTTGAATTCCAGAGATTGCCAAATGGAGCAAAGACCATTTTTGTTGGCAACAACTCGTCAGTAGAAGTGAAAGGTTTGGGCACTAGTAGTTTACACCTTAGTGGTGGACGTGCTCTCATTCTACATGACATGTTATATGCTCTGGATATTCGTAGGAACTTAGTCTCTGTTACTACTTTGATGTCTTTAGGTTTTTCCCTGTTATTTAGGAATGATATTGTAAAACTGTTTTTGGATGATGTGTACTATGGTAGCGGTTTCAAATTAAAAGGTTTTATTGTATTGGATATTGTCCCATATGATAGTACTTCTTTTGTCGTAAGTTTAATTCGTCACAAGACGATATTAAACTATGGCATTCTAGACTTGGTCATGTGGGCCAAGAACGTTTAAATCGTCTAGCTAAGGCTGGACTGCTAGGAAAGATAGAAAAATCTGTCTTACCTAGATGCATTGCGTGTCTAGAAGGAAAGAGCACTAGAAAACCATTCGGTACTGGAACTAGAGCTAAATTTCCATTAGATTTAATTCACTCAGACATATGTGGCCCAATGAATGTGAGGGCAAGATATGGTGCTTATTATTTCATCACTTTCATTAACGACTATTCGAGATATAGTCTGATATATCTGATTTCTCACAAGTCAGAAGCATTAAATTGCTTCATGACATTCATGAATTTTGTTGAGAATCAGAAAAAAAGAAAGATAAAGGCTTTACGAACAGATCGTGGCCGTGAATATCTTTCAGATGATTTTAAAGCACTATGTGTTGAAAAAGGAATTGAACATCAGTTGTCCATTCCTTATACGCCTCAACAGAATGGGGTAGCTGAAAGAAGGAATAGAACCCTTCTTGACATGGTTAGGTCTATGATGGCAGAGGCAAATTTGCCAATATTTTATTATGGAGATGCGCTCCTAACTACGTCATATGTTCTCAATCGTGTTCCCTCAAAATCTGTTACAACCACACCCTATGAAATGTGGACAAATCGGAAACCTAATTTGTCCTATTTTAAGCCATGGGGATATGCGTCTTATATCCATTCTACCTCAAGTACTTTTGGTAAATTAGGACCGAGAGGTAGAAAAGGTATCTTTATAAGGTACCCTAAGGTATCTAAAGGATACGTGTTCATTAGTGAACTAGATAATGGACATGTAACAGAGATTGAGTCACGTAATATCACCTTTTTGGAGAATGAGTTTTCTAAATTGAAAGAGGTTAGCGATAACCTTGATCTTTATGAAACATTTGAACCAGAGCCTTCTGGATCTAATCTTCTGAGTGGGAGAACTGAGATGGAAAGTAGTGATTTTCCATCTCAACATGGTCCGGAAGATGCTCGTCTAAGTCCTGAAAGGCTTATGGTTCCCTATTCTAGTGAGAGTATGAAATTTCTGCCTAGTAGTAGTATGGTTCCTGTATATGATGAGTATATGAGAGATATTTATCAGAATCAAGAATTTCGTAGGTCTGGTAGAACTAGCATACCTCGCCAACGATTTATTATCGAAGGTGAGGCTAATACCTCCTTAATATCACTGAAAAAACTTGGTGATCCAGGAGAAGTTCTATTGACCATACTTCAGGATGTAGACGAACCCAGAAATATTTCTGTTGCTCTGTCATCTCCCCAAAAGAATGATTGGATTAAAGCTATGGAGGATGAAATGTCTTCTATGACCAAAAATCAGGTCTGGAGCCTGGTTGATCTACCTAAAGGACGTAGGGCTATTGGGAATAAGTGGATTCTCAAAGTCAAACGTAACTCAGACGGTAGTGTCGAAAGATACAAAGCTCGTTTAAACAACAGGCTGGAATAGACTATGAGGAGACTTTTGCTCCTGTTGTTAGATTCACGTCCATTAGGGTCATTTTGGCTATAGTTGCTAACATGAATCTAGAATTACATCAGATGGATGTTAAGACTGCTTTTCTCCATGGAGAATTGGATGAAGAAATCTATATGATTTAGCCTGAGGGCTACATCCAAAAAGGCTGCGAACAGAAGGTTTGCAAATTGAATAGATCAATTTATGGCCTTAAGCAATCTTCTAGACAGTGGTATATTCGTTTTCATGAAACCATCATGGCAAATGATTTTATCATGATAGACAAAGATCACTGTGTATATGTTAGGCGATCAGGTAAGAAATTTGTCTTCATCACTTTGTATGTTGATGACATACTCTTAGCCTCAAATGACATAGAACTACTTGTCGAAATCAAAACTTGGTTTTCATCCAAATTTGATATGAAAGACATGGGAGAAGCTGATTATATACTCGGAGTTAAGATTTCGAGGAATTGTTCGAAAAGAATAGTGTTTCTTTCACAAGAGACGTATATTCGTAAAATAGTAGAACGATTTAATTGTAATCATAGCAATCCCAAGTATGTTCCATTAATGAAAGGTCATAATTTGAGCAAAGACCAATCTCCAATCATAGCTGAACAGATAAGGAATATGGAAAAGATTCCTTATGCCAATGCGGTTGGATGTCTCATGTACGCGATGTTATGTACGAGACCTGATATTTGCTATGCAGTAAGCATTGCAAGCAGATATCAATCTAACCCCGGTAATGCTCACTGGAAAGCTGTCAAGGGAATTTTGAAGTATTTGAATGGCACTGCAGAATATTCACTTTGCTATCAAGGTAGAGACCTAAAGCTGAAAGGTTACACTGACGCTGATTGGGGTGGTGATATTGATAAGAACAAGTCTACATCCGGCTTTGTTTTTTTATTGGGAGGGGCTGCCATTTCATGGAATAGCAAGAAACAAACTTGCATATCCCTCTCAACTATGGAAGCCGAATATGTAGCCTCGGCTCATGCTACACAAGAAGTGGTATAGCTGAAGAGATTCTTAAATCACCTATCCTTGATCAACTCAGAAGAACCTATGAATTTATTCTGCGATAACAAAGCGGCTATAGCTTATGCTAAGGACCCTCGTTTCCATAGCAGAGCTAAACATATAGGCATTAAATTTCATTTTGTTAGAAGTTTAGTGAAACACAATGAGTTGTGTATGAAACACATATCTACACAAGATATGGTTGCAGACCCTATGACTAAAGCGTTATCTCGAGAAGTGTTCGAGAAATATGTAAAATTATTAGGTTTAGGATGGTTTCATTTATAAATAAAGAATTTTGTTTTTTTGGCAATATGAAAATCTTGCGTAACATGTCAGACAGAAAAGTAGCCCACTCATACGGGTAATTATGTCAGTGGGAGTCAAATGTGTTGATTCTTGACTGATATGAGGTAGCTGTTGGACATTTTGATGTGCAATATCCTACGGCGATAATGCCGTCTTGCTAGAAGAGCAAGATTAGTTATGGGGTGTAATAATGAGTTATTGCATTTGGATCTTCTGTAATCCATATGATAAGTACGAAGTGGAACTTATCATACCTTCTGTCTCAAAGCCTAGAGTTAAGCTGTGGCTAGGACTCTAGTATGGTGTTAATTGACATGTGTTCCTTTATAAAGGAATTTACACCATAACATGAAAATAAGTATCTCATGTGCTGTTCGACCACCGGATGGGATGAAAAAGTTTATTGATTTCACAATCTCTGGTGTAAGACTGCGTTTCGAAAACTGTAGTTCCCGATCTTTGCCCTTAAGATCCTAAACGTATTCTGGAAATATGATTCAGTGCTGCTAGCTTAGAAAGTTCATGAAAAGGTTATGACTTATAGATTCGACCTGGCAGAGCTGACTAGAAAAGCAGACTGAATCATTATGGAAAGAATATAGTTAAAGGAGAAGGAACTCTGTCCATCACATTTCGAGATTCGTTGTCCAAGTGCACCAATTGTATTGAAAAGTACAATAGTGGACACGAATAAAATTATTTGAAATCATAGTGTGAACAATAGAATGTGACATGAGTCTTGGGGTAAAAGCACATTTTTCTTATGCGAGAAGTCGAGATGCTATTATTCACTTAGCATGTATGACTGTGCTTGTGAATTTAGCTAACATACTCGACATGTGCTTGTCGCACGAAATTCTCTAAAACGTTATCTGTACATTGTCGATTGTGTTCGATGGTGATTGAGTGTTAATTTCTGACTTTTGGGCCCAAATAGCATCCATTGTTGATTGAGATCAATAATGAATGAGTGGGAGATTGTTGGGCCAGCTCCACAAAATCCAAAAGAGTTGGATATTTGCATGGATTTGGACCAGACCCAAATAAATTCAAAAGAGGTGGAGTATTTACATGTTGAGTTGGGCCCAAGTGGCACCAACTCTACATGCAAAGATCTGGGATTTTTTGGGTATAAAAGTGGGTCTTCAGTGACCATTTTGTTATTTTTCCCATAGACACAGCCACCAGAGAATTACACACAGAACCTCAATTACGGTTTAGTACCTGTAGTTGCTTCAGATTAACGTTCGAGGACAATCGTGATTTCCGAGCTCAAGATCCACTTCGTTTGTGATCGAGCCTCGACCAACACCTCGCCCACAACCCTACGGACGAATCTTGGTCATGCTACAAGAGGTAGTAACACTTTATTTACGTTAATTTGTAATTAATTGTAATTATGGTGTAATTATGTAATTTGTGATAATTGCATGAATTAAACCTTCACTATTTGTTGAAGCAATGAGAGATATAAATTCGGACACAAAGACAGACAAAGATACATTCGGTACTCTTACAAACTTTATTTTTGTCAAAATTATAGTTCTATGTCTTTCCTTTTCCAAAAAAGGGACTGTCTCTGCTTTTGCTCCTCATGTATACAGTCATACACTTGGAATGTCACCGGAAAATATCTTTTCCTTATATATGTATGGTATCCATAATCAAATATTACAAAATCTAATGTAAGAGTGAATCTCCAAATGATTATTTTTTTTCATTTACAAACTTTGAAGTAGAATTTTTAAAAACATTTCAAGTACCTTACATTAGCTTTAGAATTGCAATTTCCTTTACTAACAAAGTAATTTTCTAGCTTTAGAATTGATAACGGAAATACCAGCATGCTACGGGACCCCCCCATTATGAGATTCCCAGAAATGTTTAGTTATAATTTTACAGCTATTGTTCGTAGGACACCTGGTGATAATTGGCCACAAGCTTTGGAAGTTCTTAATTAGCACCATGAAGCTATTAATTACGACTATCATTTACTCCTTTATTTTTAGGGTAAATTACATCTGGCCCCCTGTAGTTTGGCATATTTAAGGCTCGCCCTCCCTTTTTGCAAACCGATTAAAAAACCCTATTGTGCAAACTAATTGTACAATTTCTCCCTCATGCCGGAATCAGCGTTTTTTTCCGGCGAGAAGGCACATGAAAAGTCTAAAATGCCCTTATACTAAAAAATAAAACAAAAAACTAAAAAACATCTCTCTCTCCTCCTTCCTTCCTCCTTCCTCTTTCTCCTCCTCCTCATCCTTCCTCTTTTTTCCGCCCTCTTCCTCTTATTTCGAACACCACACCACAATCAACCAAGGTCACTGTCAACGGGAATCATCATCCGTAATGACAAACATTTATCATTTAAGTACCACAAATTCAGGCAATTGAATTACCCATTTACATAATCCAACGACTAGCAGATCTACAAACTAGCAATTGCCCATATTTTAGCAAGCATACTTAAAATACTTGTTAAAAATCGAAACAAGAAGTAGCAAGCATCGCAACCCCCAAGCACGAATGACCAATTTAAACTTCAAAAGTCAAAATCCCCAATTTTAGGTAAACCCTAATTCAATGTTCAAAATTTACCTTAGTTACAACCCTACAACTGGAACGGACTGGGAAGGCAGCCGGATGGTAAGCTTGGAAGGTGAACGACGACAGCACCGAGTGGCCGAGAGAGGTTCGGGAGTGGTGGTCGGTCACTGGTGAGTGTTGGCATCGGGTTTCTCGGGATGGAAAAGTATGTGCGTTAGAATCTCCGTGCTGAGCCGAGCCGAGGGAGACGAGAGTCGAGCTGACGAAAGTGAGGCATCCCGCAGCACGGTGGGCCCTCAGGAGAAGCACCCAGGTGAGCTGCCTGGCGTTCTTATTGCAGGACTTGTGGGCCCCAGAAGAGGGACTCCGGTCTCTAGCGCCGGTGAGATCCTCCTCGGAGGGGGACTCGAGCTCGACCATGGACCAGTTGGGGTTCTCCATCTTAACCACAACTAGGGTCCCCCTGTGCATTTCCTTCCCCCACCAATCAACAAACGACGGCGCCATTGTCGATCTAAACAAAAATATAAAAAAATCTCTTTTTTTTTCTCCGAAGAAACTGTAGAAGTATTTTAGTTAATTGATCTAGGTGGTGGTCTCATTGTAAGAAGGGTGGGTGACATGTTATTACAAAAAAAACTGTTTTCCTTTAACACAATCCCACCCTCATTCTCTCTGTTTTAGATGGGAAAGTGGAAGGAGAGCAGAAAAAAGAGGAAGGAGGAGGAGGAAGAGGAAGGAGGAAGGAAGGAGGAGAGAGAAATATGTTTTTTAGTTTTTTCTTTTATTTTTTAGTATAAGGGCATTTTAGTCTTTTCCCGTGCCTTCTCGCCAGAAAAAATGCCGATTTCGGCATGAGGGGAGAAATTGTACAATTAGTTTGCACAGTAGGAGTTTTTTAATCGATTTGCAAAAGACAAGGGGGCGAGCCTTAAATATACCAAACTACAGGGGGCCAGATGTAATTTACCCTTATTTTTACATTATCGTTTACTCCTTTCTCCTCTGAGTTGTATTTTTTTGCTAAAAATTAGTAAAATTAATGTTAATATTCAAAAGAGTAAGGAGAAAAATGTTGCATTATGATTTATTCTCTCTGACTTTTAGTTTTTTTTAAAAATTTTAATTTAATTAATTGAATTTAAATTTTCAAAATTTTAAATGATTTTGAATTTTATTCTTCCAAACAATTTTTTTTTTATTTTTGCGAACTGTGAGTTTTAATGTTTATGCTAGCTTCGTACATTGGATTATTTGTATCCTTCCAAATGGTGGCCCTACATGGTTGTAGTTGTAATTTTTTGAAAGGTAAAATATGTTCTTTACTCCATTTTAAAACTCTAAACTCCTGCTTTTGATGCTGTTGTTAGAATATGAGCTGGACCATTATTAAATCAAGGTCTCAGAATAAGATGGTGGAGGAAATGATTAGACACCAAACCATGAGTCCGTTATGTGCTCGTGGCAGCAAATACAAATTTGGGCTGTACTTTTTATAAAATTACTTGGAAAAAATTAACAATTGTAAATAGTTTGTCGCTAACAATGTCTCTTTTCCAACAACAAAAAAAAATCACATCTTACTTTTAAAATTTTTGTCAAAAGTAACGCTGCTGCGCTCTTCTTACTCTCTTACGAAATCAATAATAAATGATATAATATAACTTCCATTCATTTTGTTAAAAAAAAGATTCAACATCTGTTTTCCTAGGTAATTGTCGTAATAATTGATAGGAATTCAATTATCATATAGTTTCATGTCTATATATCTTATATTTAATAAATTCAAAAATAATAAACTGTATAAAAATTATCTGCCATTTGAACCGAATTAGGCAAACTACAACCAAACATCCATCGCACCCAAAAAACTTAGCCACAATGATTCGTTATACGCCAGTTGTACGAGAGAGTATCAGCAATTATTCGATTACAAGTCCAACAAGCAAACTTCATTTCACATTAAAACAATGGCAACTTGTAAATCAACAATGGACTTATTTATAACCTCTTTTTTAAGTTAGGCGCCTGGCAAACTATGACAACCTTGTCAATACAAGAATAATCGAGACATAACAACCTTTTATTTTCAATAAGATTTTTTGAATGTTTGTTTAATCTTCTATATATATTTAAAAGAACAAAGTTTACCTCAATTTTTGTACTGTTTAGTTTCACATTTTGATACACTACTAATTTGTGTTTCTAAAGTTTTTGAGACAAATCTTTGCATAACTCACATTCAAATTGCATCTGTTTAAACGTGATTAGATTATAATTTTCAGGCATTTATGTGATACGCCACATTATTAGCTATGCCATGTGGACGATTGGCTAGGTTTTTTCATGCCCAGTTGAATAACCATTTTTTTAAAATCCAAACACTTATAAAGTTCCTGGGATGACTCTCAATTAACTCTTTGGAAATATAAGTGTCGCAAATGCCAAGTACGCTGATTAGAAAACTTCTATAATATGGTTATAAATAACAACAAAATAATAGCACCTCAAAATGTGAAACCATACTATAGTAAATAGAATTTGCGAATTTTCTTGAAAAGTGACCCTTCCAAAATGAACTATTTAACTCTCGAACTTTACATAACAGCTCCTTTTGTTATTGGACAAAGGCAAAGGAAGAAAATGTTGGTTGTCATTTAGTATTTGCATGGTAAGAAACAAATATAGCAAAGGAAAAGTTTCCGTTGTCGATTCTGTTTCCTTCCTTATTATACATGAAAGTAGAGATCCTGATTCCACCAAAAATAAATAAACAATAGAGAAATACCTAATAATGACTTTTCTATGGCCTACTAGATTTCATTTTATTGGACGACAGCTTGTGCTTTGTCCATTACTTGGATGGTTAATCTATACTTTGCTTAGTATAATTAACTTTGATCAACTTTTGTTTGATACCATCCGTCATTCCGACGTATGAAACCTGGCTGTTTATTTGCATAAAAAATGTTTTTGACAGCTCTCAAGTCTTATCTTCATCAAAGAAGATAAACTAATGAATTTTCTTAAAGTGATACTAGGTAAAGTCTTACACATAGAAAGATGTTATTAAAAAAGCAGGATTATCTCTTAAATAGATCAGGATCAGATGATGTTACAACACCCAAAAGTTAAAATAAATTAATAGATCTACGAATGCATTATACAAAATCAGATAGACATACGAAAAGTTTATAGGTAGATGACCCTTTAATAAAGAAAAAATGTCAAGAAATATTGTTTGCACAAAGTACACACATTTCCATTTCACAAAAAGCTCCAACCATTTAAGAAGTTGAGTTTTTTTTTAAGAGTATAAAATCATTTCACAAGATAAAAGGGAGAAATTAACTGTTTATATTATCAAGAATTCGAGAAGTATATTAATAAAGAATGAAAATAATAAAATAATATTTTGAATAACATGAATTACCTGTAACTATGGCATAGACCATTAACCTAAATTACATAGATCCTACCAGCAATTATAACATCTTTGTTATTGAATATAGACTAGCCATGCATACAAAAGGTTTTTGGCAGCTCGTATCCTCCTCAGAGAAGATAAACTAATGAATTTTCTTTGATACATAATAAAGTGTTACGTGTTAAAAAACACTATTAAAAAAATTGGATTCTACTCCTAAATAGGCTCTAACCCAGTCTCTAATATCCAAAATAATACCCCAAATTAAAAGAAATGAGTTGATCAATGAATACTTATACAAAGCCAGATAGATATACAAATGTTTACAGGTAGATGACCATATAATAAATAAAAATAACAAAGATGATTTTGCACAAAGTACACATATTAGCATTTCCCAAACAGCACCACCGTATCTCTTGTCTACCTCCCCCACCACACTCGTCTTTACAACCCAAACCGAACAATGAATAAAATTCCCCCCAAAAAGCTAATGTAAGAATTTAAACAAAGTATTGCAACAAAAAAAGATATATAATTGTCCAGACTTTTATCAAACAAGAAACGAGAAAATTAAATGTAGACATGTGTCTCCGGTCCCCCACCATTCACATCATCAAGGCCTCTCTTTGTCTGTGATTTCAATGCCTCTAAATTGACAGGAAACTGAAAAGTCAATCCTCTCATTCCACAAGTGGCTTGGCCTTGGTCCTGTAGAGGAGTTTCTTCTTCTTGGATGTTTGGTTATCCAATGTAAGGACTATCTTCCCCGGCTCGCCGATCTTGTAGCTGTCGACAATGATGGGCTCGTCGGTCGGGGAAACCTTCCTCGTCTTGGAGACGATGACGGTGTAGCCTTCCTCGTGGCTCGGCACGAACTCAGCTCCGTAACTCACCTCCCATCCCACAACTCTGAGTTCCCATACGAATGTGTTCGTCTGCAAGTATCATGCCATCAAAATTCAGTCAGCCTGTGCGCTTACATTATGGTCTATGCATGGAACAACATTTATTAAGATTATCCAAGTACCTCAGAAATTGGGAATTCAACAGTATGCTTGGAGGATGGCTTGATAGTGATCTCGGTGACGGAGTCCGAGACGGTGAATTCCTGCTCGCCCTCCCGACTATGTCCACCATACTGGACCGGCACTTGCTCGGGCGCGATGTACCTATTGTCACAATTATAAATTGATCTCATAAGTCAAGCGAAAAGTATTGCCATCAACATCAATGATCAATAAATTT
>SOPF01028756.1:61013-87404 GCA_012979155.1 Hypericum perforatum
AATGCATTTGAAGCTCAGACATCAGACTGAAGATACCATCAAAATTTGGGCTTGATCATAGTAACAGAACAATTGTCTAGGTTTCATAAAACAGATCAACACGAAAGAGCTTAACTTCTGATCGAGTCATTTTCGATTTTTCCCATAATTCACCGACTAGAAGATAGATCGAACACTCACTTGAAAAGGGTCTCTGCAGATTTGGATGGTCCAGCAAAAACAAACTTGCTCTTGGTCCTCTGAGTCAAGAACGGGCTGATCATTCTATTGAAAGCGAGGTACCACCACGGAACATTGATGAACACCTTCAAAGAAACACCAATTTCATCAATAACACAATCATCGACAAAAAACTCGAAGAAAATAACCAACACACACCTGCTTGGCTACGAACTCGGGATAGTTGTCCTGAAACAAGGCGAGGGCCTGGTTGGTAGCCTGCCTGAGCTCCCTCTTGGCAGGTCCGGGGGAGTTCTTAAAGTCATTGACCTGAACAATGGTGCAGATACCAGTGGGGCTAAAATCGAGCTTCCGGATGCTCTTCTCGAGGAACTGGATCCTCCACCTGAGGAACTTGACGCGCTTCTCCTCGTCGGAGAAGCACTTCTGGTAGAGCTCCTTGTCCTGGAAAGCACCGTACACGTTGTAGCACACGGGGTGGCCTTCCTTGTCGAATCCGTGGGTAAAGACAGCCTTTTCGAGGTCTGTTCCCAGATCCTCGTCTAACAGGGCCTCGATCCCGAACTCCTTTCGCCACTTGACTGTGTTCTTGAGCATCGTGAAGGCATCCTTTGGCTTGAAGTCTCGGGCTCGAAGGAATTTCAGCAGGATGGTGTCGCTCCGTTCGTCTCCCAGGAGAGGGATGCCGAAGATGGAGACCTCCTCTGGGGCCACCGGTTCAGCAGGTTCGGCTTCCTCCTTGGCCTTCTCCGCCTCCACAACGACCTCCTCCACGGCCGGAACGGGTGCAGCCTCCACGGAGACGATGGTCTCCTCGATTGCCTCGACAGTCTTCGAGCCATCCTCGTCAACAGCAGCAACCACTTCCTCCACTACCACCACCACCGGCTCCTCCTTCACTTCCTCCTCCTTGGTCTCCGACGCCTCGGCCACCGTCTCAGCTGGGGGCGGAACCTCCTTCACTTCCTCCTCCTTGGTCTCCGATGCCTCGGCCACAGCCTCAACAGGGGGCGGAACCTCCTCCTCCTTCTTTTCCTCCTCCGCCTTCACTTCATCCGCTTCGGCCACCTTCTCGTTGGTTTTGGGCTCTTCCTCGGCCGGCTTATCCTCCTCCTTGGCCGGAGCTTCCTTGGCCGGAGGGGGAGCAGTGAACTCGTGTTTGTTGAGGGCTTCTTGGATGAGAGCTTTGAGCTCGTCCAAGGCCTTCTTCTGGGGATCGGGAAGGTCGCCGACCAAGTTGGTCTCTTCCTTAAAGGAAGCTGACTCGGCGATCTTCGCCGCCTCCTCCGCCACCTTGGCTTCCGCCACAACGGCCTCTTCCTCCTTGGCCGCGGGTTCGGGTTCCGGAGCCGCGGCAGGTTCGGGCTGGGGCTCCTCGACGACCGCCACCACTTCCTCGGAGGCCGCTGGCTTCTGGGTTTCCTCTGCCATAGTTGCTAGAACTGAGAAAGTTATAGAGAGAGAGAGAGAGAGAAAGAGAGAGAGAGAGAGAGAGAAGGGGGAGAGGGGGAGACAAGGGTGAAGGAAGAGGGGGAGTGGGAGGGTTTTTGAAGACAAGGGTCGGGGGAAGGACCAGACTGGCAGTTTTGTCTGCCAGCTGGTTAATCACTTTCGTTAGCGGGGCCCGCCCACCACTCACTCCCTCCCCTCCCTCCTCAACGGCTGGCTGGCTGGCTGGCCCTTTTTGGTTTGTTGTTGTTCCTTCCTTTCCCTTGTTTAAACTATTTTGGAATTTCTGCTGAATCTTTCCTTTCCGTTTTCCCTCACGTCAAACTCCCCTCGTTGTAGTTGGAGTTTTTTCCTTACGCCACGTTAGTTTACCGGATAATTATTAAGAAAAAGTCCACTTTAATACATTGTAGTTTAACCTGTTCTCATCTAAACATGTGGTTTAAAAAAGTTAATTCGGATCCAACATCGTCCAATTTTCCTACCCGAGTCACCCAAAATCAGTTCGATTCATTTTTGATAAAATGCCACATTTTGCTCTGATGAGTTGGACTTTCACACGAAAAATTTGTCCACGCTGTATTTTTTGACGTGGCTGGCATATTTTATTTATGATACCTAATTTTTTTAACAAAATTTCAAAATTACCCTCTTCAAAAATGAAAACCCCACGCTCTCCCCGAGCTCCGACCTCCACATTTACACCATTCACCCACCTGCAAGACCCCACTCTCTCCCTACCGCCGCCTCCTTCACAAGGCCCAGAACCCCCAACACAGCGCCGTACCGGAGAAGGCCCAAGCCCGAGGAGGACGAGCCCAAGCCATACCAGTCGACGCCGATGATAGCGGTTGTGTCGTGGTCAATGTTCGTCGTGTCCAGAGTGGCCATCCCTTACGTGTCGCACTTCCTCCTAGCGTGTGCCACGTACAACACCAAGCACGAGCTCCCTTACAACAACGTCGTTCAAATCTCGCTAACCACTGTCTCCACCCTCTCGTTCCTCTACCTCTCCTACTTTGTCCGAAAGTACATAATCTGGTGGTTCTTGTTCTTCGATAAGCTTTACGACGAGAGCGAGATCATCTGTCATGTTAATGCCAAGCTAAGTGTCTATACGGCCCTACAACATCGTCGTTCGGATCTCGCTAACCGTCGTCTCTACCCTCTCGTTCCTCTACCTCTCCAGCTTTGTCTAGAAGTACAGACTCTAGCAGTTCTTGTTCTTCGATAAGCTTTGTGACGATAGCAAGATTGTCTATCGTCGGTACACTGCCAAGCTCAATGTATGTACGCCTCCCTCTACTTTAAGGTTGGTCATGGTCGGTCTTGGTGGGGTGTGTTACTGGAAGGAAGCAGAGGCCGCGAGAAGAAGAAGAGAAGGGAGGTGGAGGAGAACTATGAAAACAATTGCGTTATTTTTTATTTTTGAAGAGGGAGATTTTGAAATTTTATTACAAAATTAAGTACCATAAATGAAATACGCCAGCTACGTTAAAAAATACAACGTGGACAAATTTTTTGCATAGAAGTTCAACTCAGTAGAGAAAAATGGGGCGTTTTATTGAAAATGAATCAAACCGATCCGGGGTAACTCAGGTGGGAAAATTAAATGATATTAGACTCGAATTAAAATTTTTAAACCATAAAGACTTAGATGGAAACAAGTCCAAGGTACTAAATTGGACTTTCTCTAATTATTATATAAAGTGCTCGGTAAGAAAAAATCCTTGAAGTAGTAGGTGTGAATTGATTAGGGTGACAAGAGATTCAAGGTCTATTTGGTTATAGTTGATCAAATTCAGTTGTTAGTTATTAGTTAACTTGATCAGTATTTAGCGGATAATATTTAGTTTATAAGTGATATTTGATTTTTAAAAGTGTTTGATAAATTACAATTAGATGTTGCTATTGAATTGTGAAATTACTTATAAAGATATTAGACTAGTGAATTTCATCTTTTAACAATTACAAAAACAAGTTTTAATTTACTATTTATAAATTTTTAATTTTACTCTTGAAAATATTAACAAAAAATATTTAAAAAATATTTTTCTTTAGTTAAAGACTTGGTTAAAAAAAATATTTGACTCAACAAATTAATTTTTCTTGGTCCTTATCCTCTGTAATGGTTAAAACCCTAACAACTCTCTTCAATCCAGAAATTGTTACCTGGTCTTTATCCTCATCCAATTTTCTAGATTTTCAAGTAGGAAATAAAAAGAAATAAAAAATTACTAAATTCACAAAAAAAATCAATTTAAGCTCAATGATAAAATTTTCAAATAGAAATAGGAAAATTATTAAACTAGAAGAAAGATAATTATGATTATTTGAATCGAGGGACATGTTAGTAATTTGATAATGTAAAAGTCATTAGTTAAATTGATTAGCTAAACATAATAGTTGTTGGGTACATAATTTTTTGGATTTTATTAGCTATTTGTTTTCTTCACTAAACACTTCAAAATTAGCTGATGAGGACCTATCGGCCAATAACTGGTCCTCAAGAACTGAACCGAATGCCCACTTAAATAGAGGTGAATTTTAGATAGTCAAAAACCAAAATTGTACCATATCAAATCAGGACCATATTCGGTCCTATACATGTAAATTCTTCCAGCTCTGTGCTGGATGTAATTCTAGCCTAATTAGAAAGACACAGATCTGACAGCCATTATTAAGACTGGGTATTTTTGTCATTTACACATAGCCTCTCTCCTTTCCTTTCTCTCTTCTCTCCCACTTTCAATCTATCTTTTAAACCCTAAATGCTCCTCTCTCTCTATGCGATCCTCACAGCTACCCTACCATGCTTGTCTTAAAGGTGTACATATCGATAGTGGGTCCCATAACCATCAATGTCCTTTGGTGACCAAGACTCAACTATCTAGTTCACAACCCTGATGATCGGCCCTATGACCTTGCGTGTCCTCAAGAAAGAACCTCTCGTTAACTAGCTTCTAGTTATAGATATGATGAGAGAATCTAGGTTTAAACTCACACGTACCCTTCTGCTAGGTCGAGATACTACCAGTTACCTCAAGTGGTATCCTAGGGTCAAGGTCTTTGTTCTCCATCAAAGTTGACAGCGATGGGCCACGACAAATCTTACTCGTCAATGCTAAACCTCATCATTAGTAGGAAAAATCATATTAATTGTTTTAGGTAAAAAAAATTTCAATTGCTAAAATGATATAATTACTATATCATATCTTGATGAATCTTTTTCATACAGATAATGTGAAGCAATGGGTTGGTTAAAGGGATCATGTTGGAAACTATTACTAAGTTATGTCTACCATTAAATAACACTTCTGGTTTCTAATGGAAAGTTTGTAATGCTCTGAATATGGATATGATGTAATTACTTTGCTGTCTTGGTCAATGAATGAATATATATTACCTTAAAATAACAAGGTTACATTGATTTTGTTCAAATGGTTTACTCTAATATGTTCGAATAGTGAGCTCTGATATATCTAAGTGGTTCACTCTAATATATTCGAATGGTTCGCTCTGATATATTTGAATAGTTATTATGATATATTCAAATAATTCACTCTAGTATGTTCAAATTGCTCTAATATATTTGGATAGTTTGTTCTAATATGTTTAAGTAGATCGTTCTGATATATTCGAGGGATTTGCTTTGATATGTTCGAATAGTTTATTATGATATATTTGAATGGTTTGCTATGATATGTTCAAATAGTTTGCTTTTATATGTTTAAATGATACGCTCTGATATATTCGAATTGCTCTAATATGTTTGAATAGATTGCTCTGATATATTTGAATGGTTTGTTCTGTTATGTTCGAGTGGTTCATGCTGATATGTTCGAGTGGTTCACTATAATATAATCAAGGGAAAAGTCCTCCTAGGGCCCTTGTGGTTTGACCTGTTCCCAAATAGGTCCTTGAGATTTAAAATGGCGATAACCGGTCCCCGTGCTTCCAATTTTCACATCTGAGTCTACCTGATCCGGTTCGATTCGAAAATTCAAAGTTCAATCTCGCAATTCCGATGACAAAAACGCCGATTGTCGACTCCAGGTGACTCACCAAAGTGTCTCTGGCATGTAGATACCAGTTTCACATGTTTTCGTCACCTGAATTACGAGATTGAATTTTGGATTTTCGAATCGAACCGGATCGGGAGGACTCAGATGTGAAAATTGAAAGCATGGGAGCCGGTTATCGCCGTTTTGAACCTCATGGACCTATTTGAGAACGGGTCAAACTACAAGGACCCTAGGAGGACTTTTCCCTATAATCAAATAGTTTATTCTGATATGTTTTAATAGGTCATTCTGATATGTTCGAGTAGTTTGCTCTGATATATTCAAATGATTTATTTTGATATATTTGAATAGTTTGTTCTGATATGTTCAAATAGTTTGCTCTGATATATTCAATTAATTTGCTCTGATATGTTCGGATAGTTTATTTTAATATGTTTGAGTGGTTTGCTCTGATATGTTCGAATGGTTTATTCTGATATGTTTGAATGGTACATTCTAATATGTTTGAATGGTACATTCTAATATATTTGATTGATTCTATTTGATATCTTTGAATGGTTTCATCTGATATGTTCGACAAGTGTGCAATCTGCTAATGAACTGGGCTTCTTGACACAAATAGTGACATCTAGCCGTGAAGTAAAATTAGCATGAAGCAATTTAAGGTATTTAGATTTTAATATAAGAGATGTGACACAATCGTATAGAACTTAAAAAATGACATAACAAAAAATTGAATAAAAAAAAGAACCACCTAGTGCGATTGAATCAAGGCTAGGCCAAATTAAGTTACAGTCACTATTAAGTATTATTGAAGAAAGCATAATAGAATAATTATCAAACCAGTTATAGTTTATAGTCATATAAGCTCAAAGTATTTATCATCTTTCTCAGTTTGGAAATTGACTTGAAGTGTTGTTTCAGTGCTCTAACACGCATGCAATACCTTCTCCTTTTATTTTTTTTCTTTGACAATATTGCCCCTCTTTCTGAAAGACTAGAACTCTCATGGACATGATTTTACAGGATAGAATCTGATCCCTATCAAATCATAATAAACTGTACCAAACTACAAAAAAGAAACTGCAAACCAAAAAGAGGTATCAATGTGCAATTTGACGTCACATCACACCGAATATATAGAATGACATATTCTAGTTATTTCAACTTATAGTAAGATATTATATCTTTCTCATGTTCAATTCTCTTTTTCTCCCGAGTTATGACTACCATTCATACTCTCCTTATATCTCGATCACCATGCTTCTTCTCTCTCTCACTCCCTTCGCCATGACTCTTATTCCGATGGTGGTGGTTCTTCGCCTCTTTGTCGTAACTCATATTATAACCATTGATATATGAGTTGTGACCATCTGATGTTGAAAACCTAAACTCCCAAACGAAAAAACTGTATGAAGCTAATGCTCATGCACCCTCTCTCATTTTTGCTCTCTCTGACATCCTTCTTGTAGTCTTATACACTTTTCCCAAAAATAAAATGGTAAAAATATTTTAATCTGTGTGATTTTTGTTTGATTTTTTAATTTGTTGCAAAATAGTACTCATTATTGTCTTCACTTTCACATATTCATCTATGTTGTGTGTCTTCTACCATCTTCTTTAACTATCTCTGTCTTGGATGAGAAATTCAATCCAATATGGTAAAATTCTAAACTATTTTGTTGAAGATTAGTTAAAGTTGTTTATTGATTTATGTAATTATTACGGGCACATAATAACATTATCAGATTATAAAATGAAAAGAATGAAGTGGCTAAAGGATAAAGCGATGCTAAAACAACTTGACAACATTAATAAATTGATAAGATCCACCCAAACTTCCTGTGTCTTCCAAAAAAAAGAGTCAACTAATTTGAATACGTAGAGGAGAAAAAGCAAGAAACAAAAAACAAGTGAAGTTTGGTTTTATACTTGGAACTTGTGAACTTCTTCGATTTGGTTTTGTATTTGCAGCTTCATCCCTCCTCACCACTCTAAAATTGCAACACCAGACTATTGCGGTTTTTTAACAAACTGCAACAAACAGTAAATTGCAAGACTTATATTTTTCAAAACAAAATGTTGCAGTGTCAATTTATACATTGACACTACAAAACTATAACGAACTCATCCCTATATTTAGACCTACTTCAATAAATTTTGATTTAAATTTTACAAATTTTCTTGTGATAATGTTGCTCTAATTAAACAAGAGTTCAAAAATTTTAGTCTTTTTGTGTAGTTTGGACAAAATTGAAAAAGAAAATATTGTTGACATCCTTAAAATAACTCTAAATATAAAAAATTTTACTAGAAAAAACTTGGTTGGATTCCTACCATAAATCTTTCATTTTCGGATTTAATTTTTTAAAAGATATTGAATACAAATCTTAAAAATAAGAAAATTATTAAAACAAATACTTTATGCATAGAGTTCAACATTACGAACAAGATTGAACAAAAAAAATCTTGGTTGGCCTTGTACATTATTTGGGAAAAGTTTCGCATCTGCTACCTCGAGTTCTATGAGATTCCATGCCAGTACTCTTAGCTGTAAAACGACCGTTACAGAAATTAACGTTAATCAAAGCGACATATGGCATGTCTGTCTGGTAATAATACGCCAATTCTTAGGTTGGCCCACGACCGAACTAAGCAGTTTTTTTTTTTCTCCGCCCTTTTTCTTTCAAAGAATTTTTCTTCGCATCGACCAAAGGCGTGGAGACGACTTTTGTCTACTCATCTCCACTCCCACCTGTAATTTGTTCTAAATTGAGTTTTGATAAATTCATATATTTTTACCTAATAAATTCTGTTATACTTGTAGTACAAAGAAGTGTTATAATATCGAGCTGTATACACAAAGCAAAAAAAAAAAAAACCTAACAAGGTTTTGTTTTATAGTGATATGGTTTACTGGAATTAAATTTTATTGTTTGTTGTGAAAATGATTCAATTTTAATGTCATTAGCAAATCTCTTTGAATTTCCGAAGAAAATGTTTTACGACGAAACTCTTATAGACATTTTAATGAGTTTGGATTGGGCAATAAAATAAACTATTTTGTAATGATAAATCGTGAAGGATTTTTTTTATTGGGTAAATTACCTTCAGTTCCCTGAGTTATGGTCGAATTTGCGGTAGGGTCCCTGGATTATTTGAATTAGATATAAGATCCTTACTTTTTGAATTAATATTGATCTCGGGTCCCTAAAATGACTCAGGATGATGTCAGTGATTTTCTTTATCACTAAAATGACCAAAATGCCCCCAATTTTTTTTATAAAAAAACCAATCTCCTTCAACCTAAGAACACCAAGATAAACACCAAATATTCAAATCAATCAAACAAAATCTTCTCGGGCATCCTTCCTCGTTCCCATCCCCCGTCCTGACGATGACGACAGGAACACAACCCCTCTATCGATTGGAGACCCTTCCTATGACAAGCTTACCTAATCGATTGAAACCTCCCTGATTTGGTCGATAATTAACAAATCTTGGTGGTCGGTAATTAAACAATTTCGGTGGTCGGTAATTAAAAAAGTATGGCGTCCAAGTCTATTTCAAGCCATTGAAGACGTGATGATGAGATCCTATCTTGCTCTGAATGAACACTTATGAATGTGAATGAGCACAATTTTATTTTAAGATCGAGCGTGTGTTCATGAGAACCGCTTACTAAAAAAGCAACACACGTCCCCTTCCTGCTGTAGGAACTCAAAACCCTAGAAACATAATTCCCCATTCAAAATCCCTAATCCTAAAAACACGATGCCGATGGTGGTTTCATCTCATCCTCCGACGAAGCTCCGATGGGCCAATCTGGAGAGGAGGACCACCTAAACTTCCTACTACCACCGGTACAGGTGGTGAGCCCCAACATGAACAGGTTAAAGAGAGTCATAGATGACAAGTTCGAAGGGAACATCAAGGTTGGCGATTTCCCCAGGGAAAAAATTATGGAAATGGTGTTCGTCGAGAATTTTTCTCGTTTATCAAGCTGATAGACGGGTTTTTTCCTGTCTATATAGATAGATGGGTTTTGTTTACATCTACAAATAGACAGTTATCAAAAATGTCTATATGTGTAGACGGGAAAAAAACTTGTCTATCAGCTCGGTAGACGGGAATATTATCCGTCTATTAGTCATCCAGACATTGGGGTCCAGTAATCTCCATTTAACGGTGACGAAGGTGGTTGGAGATTTTCTTATCTACCAATAGATAGGTTTTTTAAGAATGCGGTCTATTAGTCTATAAGAATGCGGGGACGAATGAGGCAGTAAGCAAAAAAACCAAAATTTCCACCAAAAAATTAGAAAAATCCGAGGTTTGAATAACCTTTTGTGCACGGATTCAAGATTCAAGTAGGTAAGTAATTGGAATTTTAGCTTTTGTGATATAGTTTGTTTATGAATTTTTGAACCTTGGTTATTAATTTTGTGTTAGTATAGTTAATTATCGTTAACGGTGATTGTTGAAACTTGATAATCGATTAAGAATGATTGTTGTTAGTTTTGATTTGTTGAACCATTGTTATTAATGACATAATTTAGGAAAGATTAGTGTAGTTAATTATTGTTAATGGTGATTGTTAAAACTTGATAATTGATTAAGAATAGTTGTTGTGTTAGTTTTGATTTGTTGAACCGTCGTTATTAATTCCATGAATTAGATAAGATTAGTGTAGTTAACTAATGATGATGGTGAATAGTAAAACTTGATAATTGATTAATATTGGTTATTGTTTGTTTTGATTTGTTGAATTATCATCATTAATTATTAATAATGTTGAACTTTGAAACTCGAAAATTGATTAAGAATGGTGGTTGTTTTTTTAAGTTAATTTGCATAAAAAATGTTATTTTGTAATTTAGACTTGTTGAACCTTTGGTATAAACACTATTTATAGTTTTTTGATCATTGGTCTAAATGGTGCGATTGAATGACTTAGGAGTTGATATTTTATGCGACTTGTGTGAACATTTTTTGAATACTGTTTATGTAGTAAAATATCTCGACAAACTGTATGAATTGGAGTGAAGTACGATGGGGCAATTAAGAAAAATAGGCTCGCCGATTTTGACTAAGAAGGAGGTTGTGAAGTCAGGTTGAAATTTTACGAAGATATGTTAACGTACGAGAGGTTAAGGCACAAAGTACTTGAAAAAGTCCCATTTGATGCTAACTGATGCGTCCAAACTTGGATCAAAATACGTGCAAGAATACATGATCGCACAAGTAATACAATAATAAGTTGATTCGTCTCCACAGGGAATAAAAAGGGAATTTGTTTGCTAAGTACCGGATGATGCATTCCTAAATCTTAAGCTAAGCGAATCGGTTGATTCTTGATTGGGTGATGATCCTAAACTACTAAGTTTCAATATCATTAATTAACATAGGTTTGTCAATCCTAGATCAAATCAATGATACCAAATCAAAACAATTGGACAAGATCTAAGAACTGAATCAAAGTTGTCACTCTTGATGTATGAACTCACAAACTCATCCAAAGATCAAACCATAAATAACAAGAAGATGAACATAGAAATACAAAGTCAACTTAACTATCAAAAGATGAAAACACAATGAGAAAGTACCTTCAATAGTTCAAGGTTGCTTACAACTCAACATAGGATTGTCAATCCTTATGTATTCAATGTTGCTTACAACTCCAAAATACCAAAATGAAGAGCAAGTCTAGAATCTAGCCAGGAAAAATGAAAATGTTCAAGGATGGTTAAGTGAGAGTCCTAGATGGATGGATCTATATGGATGTCTACTCCCCTCCTTTTCTCTCTTCCTTTTCATCATGGCCTATATTCCTCTTATCTCCTATCTTTCTTTTGCCTTTTGCCTTTTGCCTTTTTGCCTTTTTGCCTTTTGCCAACTCCTCCTTGTTGCAAATTTGGGGTTAACTTCGGCAGAGATCAAGAGAGCACTGGGGTATCGAGTGGTCACTGGGCTTGGACGAGTCTTTTTCGCTGTATCTACCAAGAGAGCACTTGGGCAACGAGTGGCCACTCGGCCGAATGAGAAAATTCACTGTATCCACCAAGAGAGCACTTGGGCAACAAGTGGTCACTCGGCCGAATGAGAAAACTCTTTCCCTAATTTTGATAATTCTTCTTGCAATGATCTTGAATCTTGTCCCGCTTGTCTTATCCTTCCGAACACCTACAAAATACACAAAACCCATGGATTTCTACTATCAACTCAATATAATCGATAATCATAAAAGATGTACGACACATGACTTAAATTACTCTAAACTATAGCTAAAACACATCAAATCTATCGTGAATGTGACATGTGTTTACACACACATCACTAACAAAGAAATGAAGTATTTGATATTCAGATGTTTCGTAGCTTCAGGAAAGTTCTAACTGATTACAATTGAAGACGAGGAAGATGTTGCAACTATGGTACAGATCATGGTAGACATATACAGGGTAAAGGCAAGGAAAATTTTGCTAGATCTAATTGTGGAGAAGAACACATTGGAGGAATATGACCCAAATCCTGTGCAAGAAAGACAATCAGACAAAGAAGCTGATGTGGGCTTAGACTCAAGTACTCCATATGCAACCAATAACTTGGAGTCAAAAAATAGAGAAGAAGAAGAGGAGGTAAAAGAAGAACCAAGCGAGGAAGAAGAAGAGAATGACAAGGAAAGTGAAGAAGGAGGATTTCAGCTAGACCAGATAGAAGAATCACTTTGGTATGCACAGCTTCCCATTCCTGTGCGTGATGAAAATGCAGACATGACAATATATTCTAATCAATGGGGTTATGAAGATTATTCCAGCAGTTGTTGTGGGCTTTTGAAGGAAGGCAACATGTGTGTCATGACCCAAATCCAGGTCGCTGACTGGCATTGGATCACGCTCTTCAAACCGAAGAGTCGTAGTCCAACCAACCTCGAACATACATAATGCAAATCATAATTGCAAAAGCATAATCCGCACGGAAGCGTAAAATATATAAGTATACATATACTTACAATATTCATATTCTAAATACTAGAGTTTATACATAAGATCCCACTAACTGTACAATAGAGTGACTACTAAGATCACAAAATAGTACCATCTAAAAACTTCAAGACCCAAGAAGAAGATAACGGATTCACGGTTGAATAGACAAACACTTCAGATGTCAAATGGAAATCAAAGTTCGTCACCTGTGGAGGAGGGGGTAAGTACTTGGAAGTACTTAGTAGGAGATATTAAAACTAACTTATAATTAACTAACCAATCACATGCATTGACTCAAATCATGCATAGACAATTGGTGCAAAATTAAAATCTAGCACATCACAAGTAATTCAAATTAAATAATGACGAATTCATAATCATACATATAGACACGTTTTGACCCGAAAGTGTCATCGCGAATGCCAAAACATGGATGGACTTCAGTTAGGTCTAGATCGTATCACTCTCTCATAACACTGGGATACCATATCTTATAGCAATTTTCATATTCAAACTCCATCGGCCATATCATAATCATAACATATCCAATGTATTCCCAAAAACATGTGCACATGTGCCAACATCCCCGGTTGGTCACGGGTAGACCTTATCATCCACTATATCACAAATCAACTCACATATATCATACGCAAATTCATAAATTACCAAACCAAATCCTCATAATCTACAAGACTCATATTTGTCAAAACCATGCATAAACTGAAAATCATCAAGCGCTCACAAATCAAAGACTCATATTCATAATGCATCATATAACCACATAATCATCATATCAATACAAAATAATAAATTGATAACAACCAAAGTTAGCCAATACAAAGGTTAGGGATAATATCACTCTACCTTTCACCAAAATGAGCAAAAGCTCCTAAAAGTTCTCCGCTCGTCATTTCACGTCCCTCGGTGCTTAGACTCCTCAAGGCGATCAACTAAACAATATAGACAACTCTCTTATCAAAAACATCCTCCAAATATGAAGCAATTGGGAAATCTACACTAAAGTCCCAAATATTGGTTTTCTACCCAAAATTCTAAAATAAGCACTATAGTTCTCTAGTCTAAACCTCAAAGCATAACTCATCAACCTAAACCATCACAACTCCAACTAAACCTCCTCAATCATCAATCCAACCCCACCATCCCTATAAACTCTTAAATAAGGGTTTAACCTAAGGTTTTCCAAAATAGACATAAAAACCCTCAAATCAACATTTGTTCATGGATCATCATCCAAGATCATCATAACCCTTCATATCATCATCCAAACCTAAAAAACTCATGTCTTTCATCTAGCCCAAGTCAAAAGTTTACCAAAATCACCAAACTCAACATCAACTTAAAGGTAATCAAACGATCTAAACTAATTTCTAATAAAACTTAATCTAAATCTCACTTACCAAACTCCAAATCCAAGTTCTTCTTCCTTTTCTCCTCTTCTATTCTTTTTCTCTCTTTTCCTCTCCTTCAAAGTTAGATATTTTGAGTGGAATGAAATGGATAAGACTTTCTATTTTTGGAAGGAGGTTTATATAGGTTTTACTAAGTGGGAGGATAAAAAGGTCCAAAAAATGACATTTCTCGAGTGGCCCAACATACGCTAGCTTTCAAGCGTCCATTGGGAAAACAACCTGAACCCCCCAGCATACGCTGGGAAAACGACCTATACCCCCCAGCATACATTGGATCATAATTGTAGATCAAGGTCCTACGGATCTTCTTGTTTTGGAATCGTTCGATTCGGAATTCATATGAGGAAGTTATGATTTTTCTACTAAAAGTCGACGAACTAAGTCTACCATTCGTGAACCCCACCAAAATTAGCTCGCAACTCAAAGACGAAGGGTTCAAATCACAAAACTCAAAACATGATAGTCGTAGACTAACGTGTTACGAACCTATCCGACTTAGAATCATCCAAATCAGAGTTCACACGACATAGTTATGCCTAATCCTCCAAAGGTCGACGAGTTAAGCCACACAGTTCGAGAACCGATCGACGCAAAACAACCAACGATTGGACCTAGCGGTCATGACTAAGACAAATTTAACGAGGGTCGTAACAATGTGAAAATGCAGACATGACAGTATATGCTGATCAATGCACTACGGTTGATGGCCCTGCACAGCTGATAATAGAGATGTGCTAGACAAGCACTGCCCCAACTGTATGCACCTATTGAATCAACATTCAATAGCATAGGCAACCAGCACGAACTCACCCTCGTCTCGGTAGTCTCCGAAAATAAAATGCAACCAATTAGGCGTATTATGCTGGCTCGGATAAACTAACGTACCGTTTCATTAGCAGTATCATCGGAGAGATCTGCAGGGTCATAAGAATCCTCAAACCATCGAAGAACAATGGCATTCCCCATCGTACAACCCGACATCAACTTTGGGTTTTGACCAAAGCACTGAACACACATCTCCGGCCAATCTCGCGATGACTACTGCATGCTTATCGATTGGAAGTTCGTACAATACAGTGACATCTTGAAGTGTGATGGTCAACTCTCCCCCCGGCATGTGGAACGTATCTGTCTCTGGTCGCCACCTCTCCACCAACGCAGTAACAACGGCTGGTTCAATCGCAACGTGACCGATGCGCCATACATCTTAAAAACCTGCTGCTTGCATGTACCCAATGAACTCCCTATTCTCCACCGATCTCTGCTTCCATCTGCATTGATAGATCTTCAGGACCGCATCCACATCAAAATTGTCACCGCTACCTGATCTCTCTGTATTCCATATCGCCTGTGACCGATGGACTTCTTACAGCTTCAATAATGACTGATCAACAAGACCTCCATCGCCCAAAATATCTGCGTCCTGGTGTGACGACATGTCTGTGAAACAAAAGAATTCAATGACAAATAAAATTAACTAATAACACACATAAATACCTAATTAACTACATAAAACAAATAATTACACAAATACATCACCTACTTAGGAATTAAACAATTTCACTATAACAAACTTAGTTAACAACACGACACAAATAATTTTACTATATTATCACAAAACCTAATTAACTCTTTCACTAAATCGTGTTACCTAATTAACTAAATTAATAATTTTGATTAACCAAATTAACCAAATTAACAATATACTTAACTATTTTCCATAACCAAATTATCCAAATTAAGAAAATAATTAACCATAATTAACAACCAATTAACCACCAAATTAACAACCAAATTATATCCCAAAATAACAACCAAAATTAACCATTTCTCTTTACCAAATTAATAACTAAATTAACCCATTTCACATAATCTAACCTAATTAACCATTTCACTAAAAATTCAAATTATCTTACCAATCAACAAAACTCTAATAACAACTCTAATCAAGCAACAAAACTCTAATTAACAAATCTAATCAATCACTAAAACTATAATCACTTAACAAAATTAACAAAATTAAGTAAATAATAACCTATGATAACCATTACTAACCTAACGGGGCGATGGGCGGGGCGACGGGCGGCAGAGACATGGGCGGCCAGGGCGGCGGCTGGCCAAGTGGGGTGGTGCGGCGGCTTTAAATCGTTTGTCGGCCGAGGGGTTTCGTTTTTAGAGAGAGGAGGATTGTGTGTTAGGGTTCGTCTGTCGAGAGGTGTCTTCGTTTTAAATCGTCTACCGAGCCGATAGACGAGTTTTTTTCCGTCTATACATATAGAGGGTTTTGATACCTGTCTATTTGTAGACGTACACAAAACCCATCTATCTGTATAAACGGGAAAAAAACCCGTCTATCGGCTCGGTAGACGGAAAAAATTTCCGGCGAACACCATTTCCATAATTTTTCCTCTGGGGCACTAAAATAGTAATTTAGTGTGAATAGTAACACCAAATAAAAAAAATCCATCGTGAAAGGCACACGATAACATATTCAATTATGTGATACCGACACGTTTCTTATGCGATGTCAGTTTATCTCGCTATATCATATTGATCAATTATTTTATTATTTTTATAATAATGATATTTTTTTTATTCAGTATCAACTTATATCATTTTTCATTATAATTCTCGCGATTCTGAACTTTTCCGGTAAACACTCCGCTTTCCTTTTATTCCGTATCGTATGCAATAAATAATTACCTTGCAAACTATTCCTCTTTCAAATATATAGTAAAAGTTTTCAAATGTACAAATAAACAATAATACTTTGTTACAACTTTCGGAATTATTTGCTAAACAACGAAAAAAATAATTACTTTCTCATAAAATCATTTTTACGAATAATCTTTTTCTGAATTTTAATCTCTCTTTCTTCAGTAAAAATCCGTCTTTTCAGTAAAACAAACATAACTTAATTTCAATCTAAAAATTAGACCATAATAATGTCAAGAAAATTCATCTAGATTAGATCGCATGTTCTTTCCCTTCTGAACACAGGGTTTTGGCCAACTCCATTAACGCCAGTTGGTTTTCTGATGGCAAAATTTATATTTGGCAGATTATCTTTAGAAATTTATATTAATCTTCGGATCTTTTTATCTTAAATGTTACAATCATCTTTGTTATAATTATAATTTTTATTTTTCGATCATTGTGACTGATCAATAAAGTTCGTTTCAACAGCCAAGTTTATTTGGATGGGGATGTGATATTTGATTAACAAACTCAGTTACTTTTGTAAGATAACCTATACTGGATTTTAGGGTTTGAACTCTTTTGGACACCTGCCCCGTATTTATTTAAGTATCCCTTCCCTCAGCAAGGCAGCTCGCACCTCGCATTCGAGGCAGCCCGCAACGAAGTGTGAGGCTTTTAACATGATAAACCAACAGTTAAGTAAATTGAATAAGCAGATAAGATTTCAGTTCCTATAATTTTGACCATAAAGGACTAAAATGGAAACATTTCAAATATATGATACTAGAATGAACTTTTGGATTCTAATTTTCTTAAGAGAAATGTAAGTATGAGCTAATTAAGTACTAAACTATTAATTGCGCTGCACTGCATACATATTTTGGGAAAATTTTGCTGGATTATGTTTATGATATAGTTAAATGGAATCTTAATAGGATGTTCGAAGAATTTAAAAATATTTAGGCGGATGATGAACATGTTTCTTGTGGCTCACCATTTTGCCAATCAAACATTCTCGAGTACAAGGGCTGCTTCCTCTTAATCACGACTTCATCTTGCCATAAATTCATAATGTCCGGAGAATAAAATTGTAAGGGCAGAATTATATTTTACGAGGTAAGAAGAGACAAAAAAAAAATCGAAGTAATTAACATGCGAGTTTTTTACACTGCTACTACTGTGTTTGATATATATGATGTACCATACGATACACAATAATTAAAAAAATTTACAAAACAACAATATGAGGGTTTGAACTAAAACTTTTAGGGAAAAGTCCTCCTAAGGCCCTTGTGGTTTGAACTAAAAGTTTTAGGGAAAAGTCCTCCTAGAGTCCTTGTGGTTTGACCCATTCACAGATAGGTCTTTGAGGTTTAAAACGGCGATAACCGGTCCCCGTGCTTCCAATTTTCACATCTGAGTCCTCCCGATCTGGTTCGATTCAAAAATCCAAAGTTCAATCTCGCAATTCCGGTGACAAAAATGACGATTGTCGACTCCAGGTGACTCACCAAAGTGTCTTCGATATGTAGATACCAGTTTCTCATATTTTCGTCACCTGAATTGCGAGATTGAATTTTGGATTTTCGAATCGAACTGGATCGGGGGGACTCAGATGTGAAAAATGAAAGCACGGGGACCGGTTATCGCCGTTTTAAACCTCAGGGACCTATTTGAGAACGGGTCAAACCACAAGGGCCCTATGAAGACTTTTCCCAAAGTTTTATTCTGCTGGATTACAATTCCATTGCAAGAGATATAACCAAAATACGCTTCCTTTGCGGATATCAAAGGAATGAAAGAGGCATCCAGCTGTTTTGAGCTTGTTTTTTTTTCTTGTTCGAAGGTAAATATATATATAAACGCTATGGTATATATGACAAGTTCAGTGTGATATTATCTTGCCATGGTCCGAATGGAGTTATGGCTGTCGACCGTCTCAAAATCATATCACTATAAAAATCGTAGGGAAAAAAGTTTAATTAAATCTGCCACAGAGGCATCAAAGAGAATTTTGCAAGTCGTCTTTCCCGAACCATCACTAAAACAGGCCTCAAAACTTAAGATGGTTGGGCCGGGTCCAAACATAGCAGTTTTCGGCAGGGAGAATATATACACCGTTTTAGGTCGAAAAAAGCACAGCATTCTAAGCTGAACTATTTACAACAATCATTGTTATATAATCAATATTTTTATGGAAAAGTATACATAAGTACCCTGTAGTTTGGCGTGTTCCAAAAAAAGACTGTGTGTTTTTTTTTCCAAATTAAGTACCTGTAGTTTCATTTCAGGGACAATTTTAGACTAGGCAACTTTGAAGGCTGCCCGACCACGTGACATTGCCACGTGAGCGCAACATAAACACGAGATTGGATTGGGTGCCAAGGATTATAACTCTCCCTATATAGGAACTACGATTTGGGCCATTAGATCAGAATATATTCTTAAATATTCTGATCTAATGGCTATTAATTACCAAGGGCATTTAAGACTTTTGCTCAAAACTAATAAATCTTAATAATTAATGTTTCCTATTTTTTAGGTAGTAGTTCCTACTTTTTAGATAATGATTGCTAATTTTTAGGGATTCTTAAATTTTGAACCAGCAATTAGCAAAAGAAAATTTGAACAAAAACTGTTCACATTCCTCCGGCCTCGTCGGTCTCGTGAAACCAGCAATGCAACCAAAAAACCAGTAATTCAATCCCTTAAACCAGCAATGCAACCTCTCAAACCAGCATTGCAACCAATGAAACCAGCAATACAACCAAAAAAACTAGCAATGCAACCAACTGAACAAGCAATGCAACCACATAAACCACTAATGCAACCAACTGAACTAGCAATGCAGCCAAATAAACCACCAATGCAACAAAGCAAACCAATAATACAACTGAACAAATCATTAATGCAACCAAAAAAACTAGTAATTCAATCCCTTAAACCAGTAATACAACCCCTCAAACCAGCATTGGAACCAATGAAACCAGCAATACAATCAACAAACCAGCAATGCAATCAACTGAACCAGCAATGTAACCAAATAAATCACCAATGCAACAAAATAAACCAGTAATATAACTGAATAAACTATTAATGCAACAAAAAAACCAGTAATTCAATCTCTTAAACCAGCAATGCAACCCCTCAAACCAGCATTAGAACCAATGAAACCAGCAATACAACCAAACAAACCAGCAATGCAACCAACATAATAAGCAATGCAAGCAAACCAGTAATATAACCAAACAAATCAGTAATATAACCAAGCAAACCAGCAATACAACTATCTGAACCAGCAATACAATTAACTGAACCAGTCATGCAATAAAGTAAACCAGCAATGCATATCAACCAAATCATTAATGAAAAAAAAAATTTGAAGACGTGGTTGAAAAATGAAAAGTCAAAAAAGGAATGAGAAGTTGGATGGTTTATTTTAGGGTTAATGAGAGAGAGATAATTATGGCATAAAAATAGGTGATGACTTTTCAACTTCCAAAATTAGTGGGCAGTTAGTAAAATATAATTAATAGAGAGAGAAACATTGAGTGATTGAGTAATGGGTAATTTACACATTTAGCCTCCTCTATATATAGGGAGAATATCAATCCTTGGCAGAGTATCCAATTCCCATAAACACCATGTGGAGGAGAGGAGGAGGAGGAAAAAGAGAAGGGCGGGGCGGAAAAGGAGGATGGGGGAGGAGGAAGAAAAAGAGAAGGACGGGGCGGAAAAGGAGGACGGAGGAGGAGGAGGGCGGAAGAGGAAAAACAGGAGGGGGAGGAGGAGGAGGCAAGAGGAAGAAAAAGAGGAGAGGTGGAGGAGGAGGAGGGAGGAGGAGAAAATCCAGAGGAAAAGGAAGGAGGGAGGAGGAGGAGGAGAAAAAAGGAGGGGCGGAGGAGGAAAAAGCGTAGGAGGGGCAGAGAAAGAGGATGGAGGAGGAAGGCGGAGGAGGAAAAAAAGTAGGGGTGGAGGAGGAGGAGGAGGAGGAGGAGGGAGAAGGAAGAAGATGGAGGAGGAGACGATTCCACGTGGCGCTTAGCCACGTGGCCAGACAACCTTCAAAGCTGCCCGAAACTAAAATTGTCCCCAAAATGAAATTATAGGTAGAGCTGTGCATTCGGGATATCCCGATCCCGAATACCAAATATCCCGAATACCGAATTGTCAAAAAAAGTCATCCCGATCCCGTACCGAAAAATTTTCGGGATTATCCCGAAATTCCCAAAATACCGAAATTTCAATAAAAATCAGCATGGCTGAAGGAGGAAATAGGAAATGCTAATGGGGCGGTGGCCCAAGTTACAGCTAAAAATGATTGAATGCTGTTGTTGCTGTGTTTCAAATGACAGAGGGTACTTTGTTCTTCTCTCGTGTATGCCTGTCTATTTCAAGACGGTAAATTTTAATGCTCCTCTGTTCTTAATTTGAAGCCGGTCAAATCTTTGTTTTTGTCTGCTAATAAACATACCGGGCTAAATTATATGAAATACTTGCAACTGTTTGCATCTAATCGATTGGATTCATCGGGCCTGGGATTTCGCTGCTACACTTGAACTTAGCCAAAACACCAGCATCACAATGGGCTGGCCTGTAGAACTCATATATATATATATATATATATGTATATATATATATATGTATATATATATATATATGTATATATGTATATATATATGTATGTATATATATATATATATATATATATATATGTATATATATATACATACATATATATATTACTTACCAAAATTCCGATCCCAAAATCCCGAATACCGAAAAAAATTGGGATTCCCGAAATACCGATCCCATTTACACACTCCTAATTACAGTTACAAAATTTGGAAGAAAAAAACTAAACGATCTTTTTTTGGAATAGGCCAAACCACATGGTACTTACGTGTACTTTTCCCATATTTTTAATTATAGGCTGTACCGTATATTTGTTGGGCTTTGGTCCAACATTAATATTTTATTTAAAAATAATTAAAGTTTATATCATATTTTGAATTAAAATGCTAAATAATTTTAGTTACACTCTAACTTTTTTGTAAAATATATCATTTATAAATGAAAAAATACACTTTTGCCTAATTGTGATTTTACTGATTTTACTTTTACACTGTTTCGATTTGATAATTAAATTTTTGTAGTGTAAAATCTGTGATAGTATACAGTCTATATCAGATGATTGGATTAAAAAATTCACGTGACTTGTCACGCAGGCTATTGCAACATTATTTTTGTCCATGTGGCATGATGAGTAGATAAGTTGTGTCCATGTGTCATGATAGCTAGATAAGTTGTTTAACGTGGTTTAGAATGAATAATTACCTAAATGGTCTTAACTTTTTCATATTATTCGAAATGCTCACATTTAAATATGTCCAAATAACCTTTCTCTCGTAATTTCCCCTCGTGACCATTCCTCTTCTTCCTAATCCCTCTCTTTCTATCTCTGATTAAACAAGCTAGATATCCTTTTGAGTTGGTGCTCGTTGATTAATGATATCTCAAGTTAACATAGAAACCAAAGTCCCAAAACACAAAGAAAGAATCAGACAAAAAAAGAGAACAAAACATGGTCAGATGGACCATCTCCCTCGACCGCTTCGCCACCACTGCCTTGTTGCCTACCTTGTTATCCTCGAACAATCAACTCCACCGATGACGATCAAGTCCCACAGGGGGGGATGATTATTGAAATAAGCCACCGATACACGTGGGAGATGCTGTCATGGGAGTTGGACGATGGGATCAGGTAGTTCTTGTGTCCCACGTCGACGCCCCAGACACATGTTAGGCCACTACTTTGATGCTGGGTTCGACATTGACACGCTTGACCTTGATGTCCTCAATGGTAATCCGAGTTTTGGATTTTTTATGGGAGCAAAAAGATTCGATCTTTGACCTTGGTTTTAGAGAGAGAGTGTTCAAGAGAGACAGAGAGAGGGGGTTAGGAAGAAGAGAGATGGCCGGGAGGAGAAAATCTAGAGGAGTGATTTTTTGGACATATTTAAATTATAGTTTTTTTATAAATAATATAGAAATAGTTGGGATTAATTAGGTAATTATCCACTCAAAACTGTATCAAATAACATATCTAGTCATCATACCACATGGACAAAAATGATGTTGTAATAGCCTACGTCATGCCATGTGTACATTTTAACCTAGTCACGGTATAGACCATATACTATCAAATATTTCAAGCCACAAGAACTAAATTATCTAATTGAAACCACATGACTTAAAAATAAATCAGTAAAACTACAATTAGGTACATTGCAATGTTTTACTTTATAACTATTAAATTCTTAACTTAACTACTTTCAAATATATACAAATTATCAATGAACATTTTCCATTTTTTATTAAAGTGACTCACTCTAAGTACAAATGGGAGTGAATTGAATACAGACTGAAAAAACCACTTCGGACAATTTGAAATCTTGGAAGATTGTGCTTACATTTTTTTCTTGCGATACTCACATGGTCGTATGTGATACCAACATGTTTCATATTTCATAATTTTCGATGTATTTTTGTCTTTTACGATAATAACATTTTCTTCCAGAGATATTAGCTCATGTGATTTTTTCACTTTGGTCCTAATATTTGTGCATTTTTTGCAAAAAAAAAAATCTTTGCGTCTTTCAATACCAAACTGTTCCGAAAAAAAATTTGTCCATACTCAATCTAATCTTCAATCATATTGGTAGGCAATATTCGCTTAAACATTGTATATAATCATTTTATCTAAAACACCGATCCAGTATTTGTCATTTACTCTCTTCAATTACTTTGTGAGTCCTAAAGATAAAAAAAGACCAGATAAATTTGTTTCTCAACTTTTTCTTCGGAGTTGGATTGAGTTCGAAGAATACGAATTATTTCGGATTGTTTGATTGAATGAGTCGACAACGACAAGTCGGATTGTTTTATTGACATTTGCCCGTATTTACGACAACAACATACTTTGTTATTGATACCAATATGTGAATGAACCATTTTTATTTTATTTTAGTCCCTTTATTTATCATTTTAAAAAAATCTCATATGTCTTTCACTCTAAACCATTCAAAATAGGCCTCCTCCCTTCAGACCTTTAAGAACATATCATTTACTTAATATCACATTTACCCAAATTAGCGATTAATCAAGTTTAAATCAGCATAACCAAACATGCCGTCAATCATTTTAAGTTACATCAAATTTCTCAAAAATCGAAAAACAAATCCAAGTTTAAATCTAGATATGGAAAGTCTGTAGCTGTTATAAATTTGACAAAACTAGAAAAGTTTCCTATTATAGGTCCAATCCATAATATCAAATCTCCAGTCACAGAAATGGAAGAACGTCCTTACCAATAAGGAAATAGCCACTTCCACTTTCACATCCCAAAAAAAGGAAGAAAAAAAAAACAGCCAGGAGATGCACCAACCACCTTCTTGGAGCGGCGGCGATGGTCTGAGCCGATTCCGGTCGGCTCCGACAGGGCCCTGGCTGGAGTCCCTTCTCGAAGAGGACGAAAGTGACTTACTAAAGTCCGACCAGAACTTCACCCAGCTGCTGGTGGGCCCTTTGGCTACCTCTTCTACTTCGTCGCCCGCCGCCGGCCAGAACACCTCCCCTCTTGATTTTCTCGGGACTGCCACTGATGGGTCCTTCTCCGGCTTCCAAATTTCTTCCACCGACGTCTCGTTCTCGTTGGTTAGTTTTGCTTCTGTAAATTTTCCTTTACTCTGCTTAGGAGGAGCAGGAGATATGTATAACTTGGAAATCTTGACTTGTTACTATCGGATATGTAAATTTCTGTATAACTGCTCTAACGAGATAAATGGTCCGTTGTGCTCACATGATCTTATTTGAAAGCACGAGAGGTAATCTGAATCCTGTGCGAAGTATGTGTTTCAGCTCGATGAGTTTCGTTTGAAGTATGTGTTGTAGAGAATCTCACATCAGAAGTGAGAAGTATGTTGGACATGTTTATAAGTGTGTCAAGATAGGATGTGAAATTCGTATGGTTACTATCTTCGTTTCAGACCCAAAACCCAAAACCTTGAAACTTATGTGGAATATAGTTCGTTTTTCGTGCAGGTCTATCTATGTCCTGACATCTGTGTCCATGATTCATACTTCAGCAATTTGGAATACGATTTTGGTTTAGTGTGAGCAATAAGCAGGGATTACTTTTTTTTTTTTTGTTAGAATGGAGGGAGAAGTGGGCAAGCACATGGAGCTGAATCGGGTATGATCGATATGGATATGGAAAGCCTCCTGGAGGATGCTGTCCCTTGCAGAGTGCGAGCGAAGCGTGGATTTGCGACGCATCCTCGAAGCATTGCGGAAAGGGTATGGTGATGCTGGTGGCCGAAAGCCCAAAGCTTAATTTGTTTTGCAAGTAAATTGGTCTTACTTTTTATGTGTGTCAGATGCGAAGAACTCGGATCAGTGATCGGATAAGGAAGTTGCAGGAACTTGTTCCAAATATGGATAAGGTGACTTAGCCTTTGCTTTTGCATTTTATGCTGATGTGCTCTGTTGGCTTCTTACATATTTTTTGGGGCTTCATTTGTCCATCCGTATTGCGCATGTTGCAGGATTTTCCCACATAAGGCTTTAATAAAGCTACTTTTACATGGCTTCTCTAATACTAGATGTTGCTAGTGGTTGTCTATATTTAGGTAGTGGATCTAAAGCTTGCCTCTTTTTTTTGCGTTTAGTTCGATGTATAATACTGAAATGTGCTATTGAGCTGAATTTTTTTGTTGTCGAGGAACGTACCCAACTATATGAAGCTTATTAAGTCCATCTGAATTGTTGATCAGTAATAAATATGAAAACTAAGAATAGAAGAGAGAATGAACTCGTGAAATTGTACTTTTTTCCACATCCAAGGAACATTTTTTGTAGCTTTTGATTGTTTGAGTTGTCGTCTACGCGACTGGCTAATCATAGAATAGAAGATTCGAGAAACAAATGTTCATTAAACATGCTTTTGTAGTGGCTATGTTAATTGACATATAGCATTTGACAATGAATGTGAAAGAAACTTCATGGTTTGTCTGCTTGATGTTATTGAACTCTTGCTAACTTGCACTGTGAAGACATGGAAGTATGTAAAGAAATATAGAACTGGTCCATTGAGATTTTAGTTTTTCCTAATCTTTGTTACCACAACCTTGTTCCTTAGGTTTCTTCCTGATTTTTATTCACATTTTATTCCAATCAACCCCTGAGAATGGAGTTCCTTGTCATGAAACTTATAGAGCGGACTGGTTGTGTTTCGGCCTTACAGAAACACACACGGGCTCGAGTTCTTGACTGAGCATAGAAGCCACATTGCCTTACTGATAGAAGATAGAGTGTTGGTTTCCTAATTGGTGATTCTGTGTGTGGTTTTTGACTTCGAATGCTTAGTAGCTTGAGGTTTGAATACTTAGATTTGGATGTTGTTATCTGTTTCTTGCAGCAAACAAACACAGCAGATATGCTAGACGAGGCAGTCGAATACGTGAAAACTCTGCAAAAGCAAATCCAGGTACACTGTCAATTGTGTCAGAATATTATATTATCTGTTGTGACTCGCTCCTGATGAAAACTTATTATTTGGGA
>SOPF01028756.1:92404-108112 GCA_012979155.1 Hypericum perforatum
ATATTATCTGTTGTGACTCGCTCCTGATGAAAACTTATTATTTGGGATAATCGATTCTTGGCAGGAGCTCTCGGAGCATCGAAGCGAATGTACTTGCGTCTCCAAGCAGTAACCATAACAATGTAATCGCCAGCTCAAACTTTTGACCAACAAGTGCTAGTTAGCAGGTGTATGGCATCGTTTAGGTACTCGATCGTGTACAGAAGGCTGTCGAGAGTTTTAGAATGCTCTGAGAATATGCAATGCAGGTTTTGGACACTTCGTGTTTTAAATTTCCCGTGTTTACAAATATGTTGTATGCAAAATTTACGAGGCTCTTATGGTCGGTGCTAACCTGCACGTTTAGCAGTTGGTTGGAGTAATAAAAGATCTTCATTAGCTCAGAATGTTCTTGTATGCTCTACACATTATCAAAATATTACGTGCTTTCCCTGTTGTTGAACTAGGATTAAGCTCCTTCCTTCAAACTCATCCATCTCTTGTTGGGCATTGTTCTGTCACCAGTAATCACAGATTGAGCATTTCTCCAAGGCACACGTCGTCTGCACGACATTTGGCTCTAGGGGGTCGAGCGTGTTAACCATGGTCTAGGGGTTCTTGTCCGGGAGAGGGTGTAGGAAGGAGACAAAAGGATCAGGCTCGGTGACCTTGTAAATGCAAGAACTGATGCTTGGGTTGTACCATAGCTACGAGTTTATGACGAGGACTGTGACCAGGTTTTGTTGGTTGCAGTGGTCAATGATAAGCTTCCGCACTATGGTCTCCATCCTCGTATCTAAAGCAAAAACCCTTCAAAATAAAATTTCTACCGCTTTGTCTCCAAAACTCAAAACTCTTCGACTTAAAACAAAAACCCACCCACAATTCTTTCTTCTCGTTCATCTCTGGCCCTCCCTCCCAAGTCTCATATAAAAACTCTTTCTTCTTCTTCTTCTTCTTCTTTGGTGCATGTACATCGTTGTTTGCTGCATAATGTACTATTGTTACATCAAGATGTATCTGTCACGAACCATTTATCGAACACCTGGTGAGCAGAAGATTAGACGACCGGTCATCCAAGGCGCGACAGAAGAATTAAAAGAAAGGACACGTGGCACCAGGACATTGGACGAAGGCTTAGGCGGGAATTAAAAGTTGGTTAGGCAGTTATAGCCGATAGCTTGGGCGGGAAATGTATGCAAATTACACATAAATACCTACATTCCTTGTAATCGACTTTTTAGTCCAGTTTTACATAATCAATAAACTTCTACTTCTCTCTCTTCTCTCTCTCTCTATCTTCTCCCTCTCTTCTCTTCTTCTTCGATTCTTTCATTTCTTGAGGTCAGAATCTTGATTCTGACAAGTTGGTATCAGAGCGAAAATGGATACAAGATGGAAATCCATGGAAGATCAGTTTCGGAAACTAGAGGAAAGGTTTACTTCGATGGAGTCTAGGGTGGAAAAGAAAGAACAAGAAACACAAGACCGTTTTGAATCATTGACGAGTCGTTTCGATTCGATGGAGAGTTCGCACGACAAGATGTTTGATTTGCTTCAAAAGATTGCTGGTGAACGAGAAATCTTGGGTCCTGCTCCAGTGGCACCGGTACATTCACCAGTGTTGATCGAAGAGTCTGTGGAAGCAACATCGGAACCGCCATCTCAAACATGGAATAATCGGAAGGATAACACGCCGAACCCGAGGTTAGATTTTCCCTATTTCACGCCTTTAAACCCTAGAGGTTGGTTGAGAAAGTGCGAAAAAAATTTCACGGTGTATAAGGTAGAAGAAAGCAAGAAAGTGGAAATGGCAGATTTGTATTTGGATGAGATCGCAGAAATTTGGTTCGATAGTTGGGTTATACAAGTTAAAGAGGTTAACTGGAAACAATTTGGAGAAGCTTTGTGCAAACGATTTGGAACTCGTTCTCCAGGGGGTATTGTAGAAGAATTTAACCACCTTAAACAGATAGGTACGGTGGAAGAATATGTGAGGAACTTTGAGGAGTTGAAAGGGTTGATGATAAGAGAAAATTCGTGTTTGTCAGAGTTGTATTTTACACATTCATTCATAGGAGGTTTATCAGAACAGATTAAGCCCTTGGTGAGGACACATAACCCTCTTTCACTAAGCGATGCCATAGAGAAGGCTCAGCTACATGAGGTAGCTTTGAAGGCATCTCAGAGGAGTTTTGTGGGAAGAGGTCAGTCGAATTACAATGGGAAGTTAGGGACAGGCAATTTATCGAACAGTTGGAGTGCTTCAACTGGAAAACAGCCTGTGGTTGATCAATTGGGCAAGAAGAAAGAACCTTTCTGTTTTACATGTGGAGAAACGCCTTGGTCTAAAGGGCATGTGTGCAAGAACAAAAAGGGTGATGTGCATGTATTAGAAGATGAGCAGGTTGATGGATTGTTGCAGGAAGAACCAATAGAGTTGGAGGATAAAGGTTTTGTTGAGCTGTCAATGCATGCTATTAATAGCAGCATTGGTAGTGGTACACTGAAGTTGAGGGGTCGTATAAGAAATAGACCACTTCTGATTCTTTTGGATACTGGTAGTACAGCCACATTCATAAACTCCAAGTTAGTAGAGGAGCTTCACTTGGATGTGTTGACAGCAAATGGTATGACTATTTCATTAGCTGATGGATCAAGAGTAGCTTGCAACAGAGTATATGCTGGTCTGAGCTGGGAAATGAGTGGGAGCTCATTCACTTTTGATTGCAGAATTTTAGAACTAGGAACATATGATCTTGTATTTGGCACTGATTGAATGCAAGGTTGCAATCTTGTTCTGTTTGATTTTGTCCAAGCTGAAGCTATCATTCAAAACAAGGGTCGTCAGATTGTTTTAAAGGATTACATAAATAAGGAGAAAGGTGAAGAGCTCAGTTGTATGTCATCTACATTGTTATCTCAGAATTTGTATAGGCAGCAGGTAGAAGAGTTGTTATTAGTGTCTTGGAAAGATGAAGTCTGTGCTGCAGAAGGAACTGACATTCAATTTGCAGATGATATGGGAGCACAGTTTGGTTCTGAATTTTAAGACAAGTTAAGAGAATTGCTACACTCTTATTTGATCTTATTTCAGGAACCTACTTCCTTACCACCACCAAGGAGTCATGATCATGGCATACCCTTGCAACCAGGATCATCAGCTATTTCAATCAGACCTTATCGATATCCTCATTTCCAGAAGGAGGAGATTGAAAAACAAGTGGAAAACTTATTGAAATCTGGATTTGTGAGGGAAAGTGAGAGTCTGTTTGCATCTCCTGTTTTATTAGTCAAGAAGAAGGATGGGAGTTGGTGTATGTGTGTGGATTATAGGCAACTTAATCAGAGAACCATCAAAAACAAATACCCAATTCCAATTATCGATGATCTTCTCGATGAATTGATTAGTGCTTGTGTATTCTCTAAGTTGGATCTTCGTGCAGGCTACCACTAGATTAAGATGAAGGAGGAGGATGTTTCAAAAATTGCATTTCAAACTCATCATGGACACTTTGAATTTCGAGTGATGCCATTTGGGTTAACCAGTGCTCCAGCAATGTTTCAAGCTGTGATGAATAAAATATTAGCCCCATTCATTCGTAAATTCGTGCTTGTGTTCTTTGATGACATTTTGGTTTATAGCAGAGATATTGAGACTCACATTTCACACTTGCAGCAGGTTCTGGAGACTTTGAAAGGGGAGAAGTTCTTTCTCAAACTACCCAAGTGTGACTTTGGTATGGCTTCTGTAGACTATTTGGGTCATGTCATCTCTGGCCTTGGTATCAGCACTGACCCAAAGAAAGTCTCAGCAATCAAGGATTGGCCAATGCCTACCAATGTACGTGATCTCAGAGGTTTTTTGGGTTTGACAGGGTATTATCGTAAGTTTGTCAGAGGTTATGCAGAGGTAGCTCAACCATTGTTCAATTTGCTGCGAAAGGATGGGTTTATATGGTCAGATCAAGCCACTACAGCCTTCCTTGCTCTCAAAGACAAGATGATCTCCACTCCTGTATTGGCTTATCCTAATTTTAGTAGCAGCTTTGTGGTTGAGACTGATGCATCTGATCTGGGTTTGGGAGCAGTGTTGTCACAACAAGGTAAACCAATTGCCTTTTTAAGTCAATCACTAGGTCCGAGAAATGCTGGTTTACCTGTTTATGAGAAGGAATTATTGGCTTTACTTGCTGCTGTATCGAAATGGAGGCATTATCTGGAAGGGAAAACTTTTATTATCAAGACAGATCATCAGAGTTTGAAGTATTTGTTAGAGCAGAAGGTTCATACTAATTTGTAGAAGAAAGGAGTATCGAGGTTGATGGGTTTGGATTTTGTAATTGAATATAAGAGAGGTGTTAAAAATAAGGTGGCTGATGCTTTGTCAAGAGTACCTATTCAGGAGTTGTCAGCTATTTCTTCTACAGTTTCGAGTTGGTTACAAGATGTCAGTTCCAGTTATGAAGGTGATGAGATATTGCAGACCTTAATACAGGCTCTACTACTTCAACCTCTTTCTCAGCCACATTATCAATTAAGGCAAGGAATTCTTCGTTATAAGAATCGTATCTGCGTTGGTTCTACTGGTTCACTTCGAATTAATATATTCACACAGCTCCATACTTCAGCTATTGGTGGTCATTCTGGTGTTAATGTGACTTACAGGAGAATCAAGCGACACTTTTATTGGAAAGGTTTGAAATCTGATATCAAAAGTTGGGTCAATGGTTGTGATGTGTGTCAGAGATGCAAATCTGAAAATGTTGCCTTACCTGGTTTATTGCAGCCTTTGCCAATTCCTGCAGGAGCATGGAAGAGTGTATCTATGGATTTCATCGAGGGATTGCCTCGATCAAATGGGAAAGATACAATATTAGTGGTTGTTGATCGTTTCTCCAAGTATGCGCATTTCATTCCACTCACTCACCCTTTCACTGCTCTTCAAGTAGGTTGAATTTTCTTTGATCAGGTTTGTAAACTCCATGGTTTACCTGATGAGATTATCTCTGATCGTGATCGAATTTTTACTAGCAACGTATGGAAGGCTCTTTTCGAGCAATGGGGGGTTACTTTGCATTTTAGTTCAGCTTACCATCCACAAACAGATAGACAAACTGAAAGGGTGAACCAGTGTTTGGAAAACTATTTGAGGAGCATGTGTTTTTCCAAACCTTCAGCTTGGTTGCAGTGGCTTGCTCTTGCAGAGTTTTGGTACAATTCATGTTTTCACACTTCGCTCCAGTGCTCTCCATTTGAGATCTTATATGGTTATGCTCCACCTTCAATTCCTGGCCTTAGAGACGAATAACCAGCAGTAGCTTCAGTGGCTGAATTAGCTACTAGACAAGCCCAAGTGGTTCAAAACTTGAAGGATCATCTGACAAAGGCGCAGAGTCGGATGAAAACTTTTGCTGATAAGAAAAGATCGGAAAGGCAGTTGAAGGTGGGAGATCTGGTTTACTTGAAATTGCAACCATATTGTCAGATTTCAGTAGCAATCAGGAGGAATCTCAAGCTCTCAGCTAAATATTTTGGACCCTATGAAGTAATAGAAAAGATTGGGTCTGCAGCTTATAAACTTCGGCTTCCTAACAGCTGCTCGATCCATCCTATCTTTCATGTATCCATGTTAAAGAAGAAGGTTGGAGACAATGTTACTGCAGTGAGTACACCACCATTAACTACTACTGATGGTCAGCTCAAGCTAGCCCCAAAAGCGATTCTGCAAAGGAGAGTGATTAAGCGCAATAACATAGCTATTGTGCAAGTTCTTGTCAAATGGGCTAATTTGGACATGGAGGAATCTACTTGGGAGGATTTCCATGCGATTGTGAAGCAATTTCTAGAGGTGAGAGAGTTGAATCAAGATTGTTTAATCCTTGAGGACAAGGAAGCTTTAAAGGAGACGGGTTTGTCACAAACCATTTATCGAACACCTGGTGAGCAGAAGATTAGACGATTGGTCATCCAAGGCGCGACAGAAGAATTAAAAGAAAGGACATGTGGCACCATGACATTGGACGAAGGCTTAGGCGGGAATTAGAAGTTGGTTAGGCAGTTATAGCCGATAGCTTGGGCGGGAAATGTATGCAAATTACACATAAATACCTACATTCCTTGTAATCGACTTTTTAGTCCAGTTTTACATAATCAATAAACTTCTACTTCTCTCTCTTCTCTCTCTCTCTATCTTCTCTCTCTCTTCTCTTCTTCTTTGATTCTTTCATTTCTTGAGGTCAGAATCTTGATTCTGATAGTATCATTGTTTGCAACATGTTATACTAGATCGACAAACCTGAATTTCTTTTTTTTCTTCTTCTCAATGATAACATGCATCGAACAATTATTAACAATACAAAGAAACACATGGTTAATCATTTGACTTTGTATAATACTTTTAGCGAAAACATGTTCAAACACAACTCATGAAAATACCCAAGAGTTCTCAAGTTTGAACCTTTGAGAACTCGTTAGCCAAATGTAATATCTCGTGATTTGACTGACTAGCTCCACAGATCAATACGAACATTTTTGTGGATATTTTGTTGTCACTAACATGCATTCATCCTGATCCTAACGTCGAGTATGGTGAGAAAACAATGTCTGTATTGGTGGGCGCTAGCCTCCTTGCGCATGCAGGGAGTACAGAAGCTTGGGATGGCGGGTGCCAGTCTGTTGGTAGCCGCCACACCCTCGCGGATAGCTTTTTTGGTTTAGTTTCAGATCTTGATTTGGACTCCTAATTCTATATTGATAGGTTTTCTTGGACTTCAAGCATTGTCTATTATATAAGGACGTGTTACCTAGGGTTGTATATGACTTTGTGACTCGTATCCATCAATAAAAAGTTCTTTTTTCTCACTATGGACATAGGCATTAGCTAAACTATGGTATATTTTGTGTCCACGTTCTTTACAAAATCTTGTTCCCGTATTGGTAAATTTCTTACAACTAGTATTAGAGCTTTGGGTTAGAGGATGGTGGATCAAGGCAAGGAGCTTGCTATTGTGAAGTTTCAAATTTTTGGTTATGACAAAGGTGTGTCAAGGATCTCCTCATATGATAAGGGATGGTCATCAGAGAAGAAGTGCGAGAATATGGAGAACCAAGAGTAGAAGGTGATGGAGGTCAAGGTGGTGGCAGGGCTTGGCGGATGACCTAATGTATGACGTGATGAATGAGAAGTCACCAGCTGAAATATGAAAGAAATTAGAGATAAGGTATATGTCTAAGTATTTGTGGAACAAGCTTTTTCTTAAGCAATGGTAGTAGAGGTTCAAGATAAAGGAAAACTCATATTTGAGCCAACATTAATAGTTTCAGTCAGCAACTTGAGAAAGGTTGATGTAAAATTTGAGAAAGAGGACAAGACATTGTTGCTCATAAATTTTTTATTATATTTTTTTAAGAGAATTTGGTTACAACCTTAACTTGGGACGAGGAATTCCTAGTATTAGATGATATCATAAGTACTTTTTTTTACAGTTTTATCAAAGAAGGCAAACTGATGATGAATGTGTAGAAACTCTGGTTGTGAGGGGTATTCATAGTGATATAGGAGCAAAAGATGGAAGAAGAACCAGCTCATGGTCAAGAAGATTCAAGAAAAAATGCTATATGTGGAGAAAAAGGGCACATGAAGAAAAATTGTCTAAACAGACCTCGAGACTGCAAGGGAGGATTGATATTTATGAATATAGCCTCATATTTGGATGGGTTGAATGGTGATTGTCTTTCTATTTTGTAAGGTCCAAAGCATTCAAATACTTACAAGTTTGTTGATTCATATATGATGACTATAAATGATGGTTTCGCTTGTAAGATTGTTAGAATAAAATATCCAAATCAAGATAGAGAATAATGTTATGGTAAAGTTGTGTAGGGTTAGGCATATTTTAAAGTTGGAGAGGAATTTGATCTTATTAAGATCCTTGGATTGTAAGATGTGTAGCTATAAAGTTGTAGGCACTTTAATCAAGGTGAAGAAGGATGCTATGGTAGTGATAAAAGGTGGAAGAGATGCTAAAAATACCTAAAGTTTAGTGAAGGACAATGTTGTAGGTGGAGTCACATCCTTATGTTCCAATGGTGGGAAAAAGAGCTTAAGTCATGTGAGGTTGATTCGAGAGAGGGAGCAAAGGCTTGACATAAGTGATTTGAATATAGTTGGGATTCGTGAAGACATTACGGTTGCTTCATGGAGGCATGGTTGACAGGAAGTCATGGTTGTCTTAGAGAAGTTTTGTTAGCTGGGCCTTGCTATAGTTTTCTAAAAGGACATGTACGTCTAAGGTGTCGAATAGGTTTAGTATTAGAGATGCAAAGTCGTTGGTGATAACACGTGGATTTAAGTATCTCACTCAAGGTCGAACAATAGAGTTGGAAGCATGTTGAGGATTCTACTAGGTGGAATAAAATGTTGTATGTTATATGTTATGACAAGTAGCATTGGTTAGAGAGAAAAATGTCTAGCAAAAAAGTGGTTCAAGGTTTTGGTGCATTGGACTGACAGAATAATAGAGAGCGTGTCTACTGGTTACAAGGTTGTGTCTACAAGTGGTTCAATAGAGATTAGAGAGAATAAGCCAAGCAAACTTGGAAATTGGCTTTAAGTGATTGAACGAAAGGAGGTGAGAAAGTTGAAATAGTTTTATTGATGGGGGATATTCATGATTCATGGAGGAGTTAGTAGAGTCGGCTTAGTTTCGCAAAATCTCATGATTCTTCTTGGGATGGTGCTTTGTCGAGGTGGAGTCTGTTAAAGTTCCGGTAGAGTTTCATAGTTCTTTGTAAGTTTGATTTCTCACCGAGGTGGAAATTGTTGAGTGTGGTGAGAAAAAAATGCTTTTTGTTGGTGGGTACCAGCCCCCTTACGCATGTAGTGGGTACAAAAATATGGACTGGCGAGCGCGAGCCTATTAGTGGCCGCTAGGTACTCGCATGCAGCTTTTTCGATTTAGTTTCGACTTTTGTTTTGAATTCTTAATTTGACTTAGATTTTTTTGGAACCCAAGTATTGTCTATTATATAAAGACATGTTACTTGTGGTTTATATGACTTTGTTCCTTGCATCTATCCATAACATTTTTCTTTTTTATCGTAAACATAAACATTAGACATAATTACGTTATATCTTGTGTTCGTATTATTTGTGCGATTTTTTTCTGTATTGATAAATATCTTAACACTTACTTTCAACCAAATACGTTTTACTTTGAATTTTTTTAAAAATGCATGTCACAAACTAAAATAATTTGTGTGCCACAAAATAAAATAGACCTTATTTTTTACACATCTCTCGAGAGAATCATTAATGTTTTATACAACACTTACATTTTTGTGTATTCTTCATTCTTTCCTTGATCCTTCTTGAGATTGGATTGGGTGCCAAGGATTAAAACTCTCCCTATATAGGGACTACGATTTGGGCCATTAGATCGGAATATATTCTTAAATATTCTGATCTAATGGCTATTAATTACCAAGGGCATTTAAGACTTTTGATCAAAAATAATAAATCTTAATAATTAATGTTTCCTACTTTTTAGGTAGTAGTTCCTACTTTTTAAGTAATGATTGCTACTTTTTAGGGATTTTTAAATTTTGAACCAGCAATTAATTAGCAAAAGAAGATTTGAAAAAAAAAACTATTCACATTCCCCCGGCCTCGTCGGTCTCGTGAAACCAGCAATGCAACCAAAAAAACCAGTAATTCAATCCCTTAAACCAGCAATGCAACCCCTCAAACCAGCATTGGAACCAATGAAACCATCAATACAATCAACAAACAAGCAATGCAACCAACTGAACCAGCAATGCAACCAAATAAACTACCAATGCAACAAAACAAACGAGTAATACAACTGAACAAACCATTAATACAACCAAAAAAATCAGTAATTCAATCCCTTAAACCAGCAATGCAACCCCTCAAACCAGTATTAGAACCAATAAAACCAGCAATACAACCAAACAAACCAGCAATGCAACCAACAGAATAAGCAATGCAACCAAATAACCACCAATGCAATAAAGCAAACCAGTAATACAATTGAACAAACCATTAATGCAACCAAAAAACCAGTAATTCAATCCCTTAAACTAGCAATGCAACCTCTCAAACCAGTATTGGAATCAATAAAACCAGCAATATAACCAAACAAACCAACAATGCAACCAACTGAACCAGTAATGCAACCAAATAAATCAGTAATGCAACCAACTGAACCAGCAATGTAATCAAATAAACCACAAATGCAACAAAACAAACCAGTAATGCAATTGAAGATGTTGTTGGAAGATGAAAAGTCAGAAAAGTAGAAGAAACGTGGAAGGAGAGAGAAAAAGTGATTGAGTAATGGATAATTTACACATTTAGCCTCCTCCCTATATAGAGAGGATATCAATCCTTGGCAGGTATCCACTCCCCATCTTTCTTTCCGTCTTATTCATACTAACTTATCCAATTACATCGTATAAACTGTAATGCACCTTTCTTTTATCAAATCTCAGGGGTATGGTCTAATCACGAGGGCAGTATTTTATCATGGTGTCGGATGGCGGATGCCAATTTTTATGAATTCATTCCTTATTACCGAGGAGCCCATAAGGAAAGTATTTTTTATTTATTTGTCACAAATTTCGTGAAGAATTCCATTCTATCTCACACTCGTTACGAACACAAAATGGGTTATTTTATTTTACACATCTTAACAAAATTCCAATATTTAAACTCTTTATCCAAAATAAGATTAAAATGGATAATTTTCTGAAAAGTTTTCGGCATGTATACGAATAAAAATAAAATACGCTGAAAAATATTTGTATTGATCTATAAAGATAATCAATTAGATAAAAAAAATAGTAGTTCACGACAATTCAACTTCTTTAGAAACTTTCATATTTTGGGATTGGTAAAAATGAATTTTTATGGCTGTATATTAAGTTACCTGACATACTTACCTACCACATTTATGTTTTAAATTTTGGAAATCTTCATTAACTTTCCATGTTTGGTTTATAAACAAACACAATCTCCCACAAAATTACTAATTTAATTCAGTTACTATTTATAACCCATTTGACTTTGATCTCATATATCAATAGATAGCAAGTTTTTTTAAGTATTGGCTTGTAGTTGCCTCCTCTCATAAATTTCCAATTTAGTGACCAAAAACCAACAATCTTCTTAAGACATATAAATCAAAGGGTACCAAACCCTATTTTTACCAACTTCTTCTTCTTCCTCCTCCTCCTCCTCTTCTTCCCTTTCATTCTGATGATGGGTAGAAGAAGGGTGAGACATGAGCTGATCTCCAGTGAATCTTCCAGGAAAGTTACCTTCAAGAAGAGGAAGACTGGATTGTTGAAGAAGCTGAGGGAACTGAGTACCCTGTGTGGAGTTGATGCTTGTGCAATTATTTTTGGCTCTCAAAACCCTAAACCAGATGTTTGGCCATCCCAAGAAGAGGCTACTCATGTTCTCGACAGGTTCAATAATCTGACAACTAAGAAGCAAGGTAAGTACATGGTGGACGAGGAGGTTCTGCACGTGAAGAACGTTTCCAAATTGAATGAGAAATTGGAGAAACTGAAGGTTGGGAACCAAAATCTCGAATTTGAATTAGAGTCGGCTCGGTGTATGTCTGGCGACATTCGAGATGCTAAAGATTTCGAGAATTTGAATGATGTTATCTTTCGATTGGAAGAGCAGATTAGATCCATCATAGGGGAAAATTGATTTGAATGAGTCGATGTAACTTTTGGGTAAAATTAGAGTTGTCGCTATATTTGGTAAACTAAAATTAATTTTTAGTTGATTGTATGAATCAATTACCTGCACCTTTTTCTGAATCTTTATGAATGTAGTATCAAGTTTCTAAGAGATGTATATTTTTCTTCCTTTTTGTGAGATTTGATTTCTTTGTTTCAAGTATTATAACTATTAAGTACTATTTTACAGTCCCAGGCCAGGCGATGATGCATTTTTAGGATAAGATATCCTTCTTTCCGGCATAAACTGCTGAAGTAGAATGTTTCCAGATAGTTTTGTCATTTGTATTCATATTACCCACTTTAATTTTTGCAGTTGTTATGTGTTCCTCAACTGCCGAATTCAATCCCATTTCCAACTCCTCATCTCAAATCATATGACATCAACCACATTTCTCTATTGAAATGGTTCGTTTCCATTTAGATACTTATTTGGGATCCATGGTCCATTTAGATGATTGTGTTCTGACCATTGCCAATTTATGTGAATACAATATCTTGTCAGTCATCCTTGTCTTTAAGATGCTATTTTATATCTAGGAGGGTATATACCCTGTTTTAAGCCTTCATCAGATCATGATGAGGAAAGTATAACCTTTTGAGAAGCTTAAAATACTAAGTTTTGCCAATAATGGAACATTGAACAACCTTGGATTTTTAAATACAATGCCCCTTTTTTTTGGACCATGAAAATTTGTAACGCTTTTTGATTTAATCAATTGTAAATTATCTATATAGACTAAAATGCATATTTTCAGCATATTTTTGTTGTTTGCGAAGGATAATATACTTGATTATAATCTTTAAATTAGAGACAAAGGTTTGACTATTTCTCCATGAAATGAGATTACTCCATATTCAGTGTTTATTGGCTATGATAATCGTCCACAAAATATAATGACTTAATCATTTTGAGTTTGTAGTACAACGACTCTGGAAGTTTCGGTAAATCGCTAGATACACATAACTTTCTTTAGAGAGAAAGAGAATAGAAGCTAATGAATGTTTATGCAATATTGTTGAGATGATTTGCAAACAAGGAGTAGACCTATTTGTAGGTCCTCGAAGGTTGAAATCTGAAAGACCATATGCAACTTTCGAGTAAGCATTAATGTGACACATTTCTGAAGAGGGAGGCACCTTTATATCCAGTATAGTCTACCTGCTCTTCAGGCACTTCTTCGCCTAGGCTTCTGGATAATTATTGGGAGTTCGTTCGTAATTTTTGGGTAGACACTCTAAATATGCCCTTTTGCATCCCTTCGCATATGAGCAATTTAGAACTTACTGTAATTTACTAAAATTTTAGAGTTCCTCACGACATAGCGTTAAGTGTGCCCAATGTGCCATGTGCGCTCGAAAGAGCTATCCTCGCATCATGTCTAAGTTGTTTTTTTTAGAATAGTGGCGCGAAGCCTATATTAATCAAGCGGAATATATTGCAAGAAGAGAAAATACAACGACATACGATAGAGATAAATAAAAGAAAATGGTAACCAATCTAACAACAACAAAATGGCATGAGCAGAGGCGAGATTGGCCAAAAAGCTCGAAGAGCAAACGACCATGGATAACTGTCAAAACAAAAGTCGACCAATAAACACAAGGTTACATCAAAGATGCATTCTCTTGAGATCAAGCATTTGAGCGCATACAAAATACACGCACCAAGGTCCAAAAAATTCAACCAAGAAAAGATCATCCACTTGAATCATCAAGAAAGGTACCAAGATCAAAACGAATCTCTGATCAGATCTAATCTGATCCAGACAAAAGAAACATGCAAAGTCAAGATAATGCAAACCACAAATAGAAAACAACATAAACATGGGAAGAAAAAACAAACAGATAGCATACAACAGGCACCGCCATAGCCAAAATGAAGGCGTCGTCAAAAACAGAGACGACCAGTGGAGAGGTCTACCGTGACCAACCCCTTCGGGCAGCAAAAGTGAGCTCCCATGGGGCTTCGGCTGAAAAGCCAGCCCCTCAGAGAGGCCGAGATGGCCTATGAAAGCTCGGATGCAGACTTGAAAAAATCAGGGCAAGGGATGTTCTAATTCGAAAAGCCCTGGGCTAGGGCCGAGTGCTGGGAGGCTACCAATCACTAGGGCTGTTGGAACTGGTAGAGGACGAGATTCTTAAAGGTAGATCTGGCCCAGAAAACACCAAAGAGGAAGACGACCTAGGAAGAAGGTGAAAAACTAGGACCTGAGAAGAGCTGGATGACCGGAGCACGAAGAGGCAGTGTCGTCAATCTGCTAAAGGGAGGGCATAATCATCGAGAGCCGAAAGATGGAAGATAGAAGAAGAAGATGACGGGCAGAGGATGGAAGAGGGTGAAGGTGGAGGGTGGAGGTAGAAAGTAGAAAAATAGGAAGGAGGTAGAGAAAGAGGAAGGAGGGTAGAGAGTGGGAGAAGCGGCAGAGATAAAAAAGGGTAAAAAACCCTAAGTTGTCTTTCCAGGTAGTCAATTTTAGTTCCTAGTTTAAAAGAAACATCACCTAGTTTCTGGTCTTAAATTTAGGATACCTCTTAAATTTACTAGGAACATCACCTAGTTTCAGTGTGGTATGAAAGTGTACCTCACTTTAAAATGGGATACCTCTTACAAAATTCAACTTGAGATTACAAGTTTAGGCTTTATTAACGTTCATATGAAATTAGATTTGAGAAAATAAATACACTAAATTATGCACACAAAATTTAAATCCAAAATTGTAACTAATTTGATTTTTATCAAATAAAACCATTTGTTAAAATTGCACAAAGTATTTTCCTAAAAATTTATCTTCACTCACACATAAACTTCATAAGAGTTTACATATCTATAATTTTAAGATATTTGCCAAAAAAAAGTTACATATTTCAATATGGATATATCAATCTAATCACTTTTATTTTTTTCGACCGAGTGATTACATTTTTATACACTTACATATACATATAAATAAGTAGCATAAAAAGTAGGGTAAATTGCCCTCCCGTCCCTCTCCTTTGCTTAAATTACTATTTTTTCCCTACTGTTTCAAAAATGATGATTTCGTCCTCCAGATTTGATTTAATAGCACTCTAAGGTCCCTGATGCCGAAATCGGAAAAAAACTCCGACGACTGGGGACCTGAAATGACCAAATTACCCCTCCCTCTTCCTCCATATCGACGTGTAGAACCGGAGAAGGAAGAGAAGTTAGAGAAGGAAGATGAGTGGAGGGAGAGGGAGGGCCAATTTGGTCATTTCAGGTCTCCGGTCGCCGGAGTTTTTTTTCGATTCCGGCATCAGGGACCTTAGAGTGCTATTAAATCAAATCTGGAGGACGAAATCATCATTTTTGAAACAGTAGGGAAAAAAATAGTAATTTAAGCAAAAGAGAGGGACAGGAGGGCAATTTACTCTAAAAAGTATATCATCTCTCTTCTCTCCACCAATTGCAGTCGTCTTCTCCGACAAATAAATATCTCTGGTCCTGTTTTTCGGCTACAAATACATATCTGATTGACGGAACATATCCTTACTTAAACACGATTACAAGTGAAAACAGACCCATATTCTATAATTCCCAATCGTTTCAAGATTATAATCCATTGCCACCCATAAACTATATATATTTCTATAATTCCCTATAGTTTCAAGATCATAATCCAATGGCATGAGTTTGACCCCGGATATTTTTCCTTCCAATCTTTAAAGCACCGAAGCCTTTCTCGAATTGGATGATCACGAATATTCAAAAGAAGATACTGCTCGTCCCTCTCCCATCCAATGTACTGTAATTAGGTTGAAAGTCACCGTCCCATAACTAGCTTTGTTTTGTAGTCAACCCATAGATAGCTAGCTCTCATTCGTAAAGGAAAAAAAAAAGGGAAGCATGTGCTGTGCACTTGTGTGTGGGTCGAGAATATACGATGCACCAAAAAACAAAGAGCTAAGTAACAATAACATATTTGATTCCGA
>SOPF01028756.1:108512-126358 GCA_012979155.1 Hypericum perforatum
ATAAGATCCTTGTTCATCCAATTTCTTGATTTTTCTAATCTAGGTTGCTGTTATCACCCTCTGCAGATGCACGGTTAAGTCACCAAGTCAGTCTGCCATGGACACTTTGATATCAAGAGGTAAACATGCAAACAAGCCCTTGGTGGTTGCTGGTTGTGTGCCTCAAGGGAGTCGAAATTTGAAAGAACTAGAAGGGGTCAGCATTGTTGGTGTCCAGCAAATAGATCGTGTAGTTGAAGTTGTTGAGGAGACCCTTAAAGGTCACGAAGTACGGCTTCTCACTCGGAAGACATTGCCGGCACTTGACCTTCCTAAGGTGCTAATATTCAATCTTTTTAATGCTTGTTTTTTGGTGCAACACTGTTCAGTTAACTAGATTTCACTGCTACAGTCTCAAGTAAGAGATTTGTTTTTTCATGCAGTCAGTTTCTGTTGTCAATGTTGACCTACTAGTCTGTTTCAACAGGTGAGAAAGAATAAGTTTATCGAGATCCTTCCCATCAACGTAGGCTGTTTGGGAGCTTGCACTTATTGCAAAACTAAGCATGCCCGTGGTCATTTGGGTAGCTACTCTGTTGACAGCCTTGTAAGTCTCATAGACAGATGGCTGAATTTTGTGTATTGACTTCTCTTGTTCTGAAATCTTAAATCTGCAGGTAGAACGTGTAAAAGCAGTGGTAGCTGATGGAGTGAAGGAAATATGGTTGAGTAGTGAAGACACTGGAGCTTATGGTAATAGTGTAATTTTCTGTTTATGTTAATAGCATAATCAACTACCAGTGATGGCATTATACTCCGAGATGTCATCTTTCTAAGCAGGAAAACTGAGTGTTCATTAAATTGGTGTGGATAAAAATCAATATCTTCGGTCCTCATGAAGCAAGACTTATAGGATGTGCATAATCTGATTCTTTATGAACCTAACATGTCCTCAATAGTTATTTATCTCCGCTTGTGGTAAACATGTAGACTTATGGTTAATTGCATGGAATGTAGAGGTGCAATAGTATTCAATTGAGAGAGTTTGATTCATCTGAATGAAACTTAGTTTTTAAGGACGGTTCTGTCACTTATAAAAAAAAAGGGTGGTTCTGAGTGGCAAATAATATTTGACAGGGCGTTTGCAAGAATTGTTATGTCTGTTAAACTTTGCAGGTCGTGATCTCGGAGTAAATCTTCCTAAGCTGTTAAATTCTATTGTTTCTGTGCTTCCTTCTGACGCAAGCACAATGCTTCGAATCGGAATGACAAATCCTCCTTACATTCTCGAGCACTTGAAAGAGATTGCCGAAATATTGCGACATCCATGTGTCTTCTCTTTTCTTCACGTTCCAGTGCAGTCTGGAAGTGATACAATTTTAACAGTAAGTCTAGCCAGTAATCGCCAGAGGCTATTTTTAAGCGAAAAGATATGTTTTATCTGGAAGTGGTACAATGTCAGTATGAATTCAAACAACTTATTATTATAGCTCTCTTAAAGTTAGATCGCGCTTTATAGCTTCTTATTGTCTCCGCTTGAATGTTGCGCAGAATCTAAATAAATGCTTATTTTTACTTGGATCATAATGGGTTATTTTCTCAGGCAATGAACCGTGAATACACAGTTAGTGACTTCAGAACTGTGGTAGATACATTGACAGAGCTAGTTCCTGGGATGCAGATTGCTACTGACATCATATGTGGATTCCCTGGTTAGTTCAATATCTTATTTTCCTTATTCCGACTTCATTGCTATTTAATACTTTTAAATATTGAAGGTCGTAGTAGGATTGGTGATTGTAATGAGAAACTTTTCCTGGAAGCGTTTGCAGATTAAAGGGACGTCACATCTGTAGAATCACATGTTTTTATACTGAAGGATCTTTTAGTTTTTTTTCAAGGGCGTGGTTCTGATGAAAGAGAAAATCAAACATTGCGATCTTGGTGTTTGACCCTTATCAAATTTTAGAGAGTTTGAAAATCGAAACCTTGGGGATGAGAGAAGTGCTAATAACTGAAACACGAACGGAAAAAACTGCTAATTTGTTTGTTTTTCTTTCACTAAATAGCTTAAAACCTTCTTGGCGACATTGAATGCATCCTATTTTGTCCTGATAAATTTGTATATGTGTAATCAGACATTCCAAGGATCTTAAACGTGTTATTTATGCATTGTATTTAGGTGAAACGGATGAAGATTTTGCGCAGACTGTCAGCCTTATCGAGAAGTACAATTTGGCTCAAGTTCATATTTCTCAATTCTACCCTAGACCAGGTCAATTGTTTCTACTATGAAGATGCTTACTGTTCCTTCTTATATATTTTGCACAGATACGTAAGTGTTTGCATTTTGGTCGAGACTATATCAGATATCATATTTTCTGCTTTCCAGAAGTTTCCATGTAGCCGCCACATGAGACAATTCTTTTGTTTTCTTTACTATTCTGTTTTTAGTTGGAGAACGGACAATATTGGTACAGTAGTGTTGTGGCTCGCAATGACAGGGTAGTCAGTGGATTTTGTGTGTGTCGTTACAAAAATTAGGGATAATTGCTGGTTCTCATAAGAGTGATACACTATTTACAGTCGGCTTGTTGGTTGTCCAGGGACTCCTGCTGCAAGAATGAAGAAGGTCCCTAGCAACATAGTGAAGAAACGAAGCCGTGAGCTGACGGCTGTTTTCGAAGCTTTCAACCCTTATGCTGGAATGGAAGGCCGGGTGGAGAGGATATGGATAACTGAGATAGCTTCAGATGGAGTCCATTTGGTGAGACTATGGAATCAATATGGAACTTCTGATACTTTACTGTTTATCAACAACTATATACCTGAGCTTCGTTGCTGTTATATGATGTTTATGATTAGTATGCAACTAATGCAGGTGGGACACACAAAAGCATACATACAAGTGCTGGTAATTGCTCCTGAAAGCATGCTCGGATCTTCGGCAATTGCTAAGATAACATCTGTTGGAAGGTGGTCGGTTTTTGGAGAAGTCATCGACAAAATGGAGCTAACAAATAGGAAAACAAAACCGACGATGAAGATATCTCCTAAAGGAAAAAGATCTGGTCTTGAAGCGTGCGAGAACTGTTCATGTGCCGAAGAACCAATACCTTCTGATTCAGGACCAGGGAGCTGTGGACGACTTGGAGAAACAGCCACTTCATGCAACTCATGTCTTGATGATAGAAGCCAGAAAAACCCGATTGGATGGTTTCTTAGAAAGCGAAAAAATCAGGTACATGAAGAGGCAGATTATCCTATTGGTCCAGGACCGAAAGCAAGGGAAGAACTGGCTGCTGTCACCCCAAGAGATTGGCAAAATGTCAATCGAATGGTCTTAGGAGCGATTGTCTGCTTTCTGACGTTTGTAGCGCTCTTTCTTTTTGGTTTTAGGACAGAGCCTTTCAGATGAACATCTGTTGTACGCCATTCGGCGGTAGGAGTTTCTCGAGATTGAAATTTTGCAGTTAAACAGTTCTACTGTGGACAATTTCCTGAATTTGCAGTTTCATAAGCCAAAAACAGAGAGATTGCTCAAGTTGCAGGTCTTGTTCTTATTTGGCACATATGGCCTTTGAACTTGCACAAAATACAAAAATATGTTGCTCATCAATATTACAGAACCTGGAATAAAGTTCCAAAAGAATATCTATTTACTGAAAAAGTAGATTCTTCTTTTTATGAGATGATAATTTATCAGGGGCAAAAGGCAGCATCTTGCTTTCTGTTTCTGTCACCTACCCAGAATGTGATGACATTTTATTCCAACTCAGAGAAGCATGTCTGATTTGGCTGGCAGTCGCTTGAAGAAGTTGACGGGCACTGAGGGCAACTTGCTCCTGAACCGCGGGTGGCGCAGCACGTAGAGTCCACCTAATACTGCGATCACCTGAAACGGAGTAACGTAAATGACTATCGCCGAAATCAACGAGAGAATGATGAAGATAGCGGTCGCCCTCGGATCACGCCAGCTCAATAGTGCTTGAGCTCTTTCCCCTTGGCTTGCCAGATCTCCGATCACCGTTTGGACACGGCCTGCGATACTTCTCATTCTATCATACCTCATCCTAACTATATCCGTTGGGCGGGACGTCGGAAACGTGTCGAATTCCTCGTCCAACTCGTCGGGGTGCGTGCTTTCCGCTTGGGAGAGCCTGGTGTCCATGTGAGGTGGGTGCCTCGGCCTAAACCTGTAGTTCCATAAACCAATCACAAAAAGGTAGAGGAAGATTGTGGGCAGGATCAGCTCCGGATAGCAAACCAGTATCAAGAACAGCACATGAACAAGGCATGTCGTTATCGGGTTTCTCCAGTAGCATATGTCATTGAACCATTTGAAGACAGCAGCAACACCTGAAAGCACGGACATGATGCGGTGGAAGTTGGCCTTACTTCTTCTCAAACTCCACATATGTTGATCCACATCCAGCATATACTCTACCGTCTCACGCCTCAGTGGTGGCTCTGCTCTTGATAGCCTCGCTGCCACTATCTGCATTGCTTGGTGGCGAAGAACGTCAATGAGCCTGACTGGAATTGGTTGCAGATAATGCATCTTTGGAAGCAGTGGCTTCCCATATTGAGTCATCATATTAACCCAAGCTGTACATGTGAACCTCAAAGCCAATTGAATCTCACCATGCTTCTTGAGCCCTGAAGGTGAAATAGCCAACAAAGGATAGAAATGTGTGTATATCCGATCTGTTTCCAATGTAGACAACCGGATCCGTAGCTTCCCGATTCTCTGGTCCCTCGTGTCATCCCTGCTTCCATTCAGATGACAATTGTCGAAAACTCCAATCGTGATCACTGTGCACGGATCGTAAACTTCCCAAGTATACTGCTCGTTCCAACGAGGATGCAGTGTGTCGAGCAGTGTTCTGGTCCGCACCCATTTGTTCCCGTACTTGGCCACGCAGTATGCATCGGTCGTCCGGCCATCCTTGCTCTTCATGGGATGCAAATTTCTGGCACTCAAAATGCCAAGCTCAAGGATACCAATGTTCTGCTTTCTCAAGTGCTTGGAAGACGGCTGCAAGTCGCTGCTGAAATGTGTGGATTCGTCAAGGACATGGTAGCCAACATCCAGGCAAAGACCGAGCAGGATCTTGCTCGAGAACTTCTCCTTCTTCTTTTCATTATCCGCCTCCTCGGCCAACGAATGCCTGTGAAGGTTGAACCATCGGGGCTCTGGGAGCCGCGACGTCTCCACTCTCTGAGGCACCGTCCGCAGCGAAATCATCTCTCTTCCGATAATCTCATCCTTCCCGGGACCAACTCTGTCCTCAACAGACACAATTATGAAGTCCTCAAATGGCTCGGACGCAACAAACATGAGCTCCTCGTTCCAAACAGGATTAGCAGTCGGCATTGGCGAATTCCTAGTCGCCCTCCCCTGGTTCCCAAGCATGACTTTGACCACCGCCATCGGCGGCCTTCCCTTGTCCGAAGCTACAAGATCTTGAGCCTCCATGACCCGGACACGGAGGTAGTACAGCTTAGGAGAGAAATACACCTTGGAGCGGGTATTCGTGAGGTTGGTGTGGCTAAGGTCATGAGCATCACTATGCCAAGCCTCGGGGAACGCCTCGTCCGCCTGAGTACCCATCCAGACAGCAAGCATGATCTCTCCGCGGTTAATCCTCCCGCCTTTCTTGTCCTCCAAGCGGTACCATTGCGGAGCCAACGGGCTATCAGGGGGCACCCTCAGAGGAACCTCCATGAGATCAAACACAACCCTACCGACAAAATCATCCTTCCCGACCAAATCCTTGTCCTTGACAACAACTTCAAGCAAATTGGATTGGACCCTCTCCTTGGAGAAAGCAAAGACCTGGTTCCAAACAGGGGTCTGGTTCTTCTCCAAGTACCTGGTCCTCCCTTTGTAGTTCCCCAACCTGACCTCAACATAAGGGTCGAGGCTCCCGGAGACGTCCATCACGGGGAGGTCCCTCGCCTTCACCACGCTCACGTAGAGGAACTGCATTAGCTCCACCATGTCGTAGGTGGTCTCCGTCTTGTGCCGTCCTTGGTTGTACCCCATCCGCGCGGCCAACGGTGGGCTCGTCTCCACGAGCAAGAACTCCGGGTTCTGCTTCGGGAAATGCACCATGTTCACCACGCTCCCCCCTCCTCCCCCCGCCCGCATGTAGTCCGTTCTCGTCTCGAACCCGGAAGGAGGCGGAGGAGGAGGACCACCACCACCACCACCTCCTCCTCCTCCTCCTCCACTCGCTATAGAGTGAAAAGTCCGAAGCTCCTTCTCCTTCTTGATGATGTTAATTTTCTTCGTCTTCCTCGGCGACGTATTACTCTCCTCCTCGAGCACCGGACCTTCGTCGCGAACATTGTTCCCGACGAACGTCTCTTGCAACGGGCCCCTCGACTCCTCCCCACGACCACGATCAAGGTAAATCCGCAACGCGAGATCGCCTCGGATGTTGGAGAAGAGGCCGCGTTTGTCGAGCGGGTACCTGGTGACGTCAGCTTTGTCTTGGTGCATGGGAACGGAGCCTCCGTATAACCGGACACGGCCGAGGAAGTTCTTGTGGACGCCGTTGTCACCGTACACGGACACGTCGACGGTCTTTGTCGGGAAGGAGTCCGGGTGGTCCACGTGGAAGACGAGCTTCTGGTTCCAGCAAGGGTTGAGGTCCTTGTGCTTGGTCTGAGTTCTCTGCTTCTGCCCGTCGAAGTCCACCTCCACGTAGGGGCTCGCTGACCCTTGTCCGTCTTTGGGCATGAGGTCACTCGCGTCGACCACTTCAACCACCAGCTTCGCCATTGTTAGAGAAGAAGACAACCCACTAAGAAGTGGGTGGCTTAGAGTAGGATTGTTAGAGAAGAAGAAGAAGAAGACTGAAGAGGTGGGAGGAGAGAGAGAGGGTGGAAGATGAGGTGGTTTGTTTGGTGGTCATCTATTGCTTGGTGATGGAGCATCAAGACAGAAGCCAAATAGTAAAGAAATTTTAGAGAGAGAAAGTGGCTTCAACGCTTTTGCTTGCCCGCTAATTTAGATAGGAGATACGAATTTAGTGTGTACTTAGCTAACTTAACCAGAATTATCTCATATACTCTTAATATTAATGATCCAGAAGACACATGTACTCTTTTCTTCTTGCAAATTTTTCTTACAAGATGATTTAACTTCTCCCAAAAACAATGAGAGAAGATGCTAGTGTTTTACTCATATTATTAGTCACAGCTTCAATGGACATTCTATTTATGATGTAATTTTTTATATTTAGATGTGATAACTGGTTTGTCCTTTTATTGCCACCAAAACATTAAAATTTTGTTTGTCCCAAAATATCTTTTTGATAATGGAGGGAGCCCACTCGTATATTGTCATGTATCTTCGCCAAACAAAAGAAGAATCTGTTGGTATGTTTGTCTCTTTCCCATGCATATATTATTATTTTTCTGGAAGGTTTAAAGTTTTTTTTTCTTTTTAAATAGTCTGGTCGACTATGAGTCATACAGTGACTCGAGAATAGGATAGGTTGGGCTAGTCTAAAAATTAAAAGATGGTTCGGCTAATGCAGTTAGAAACTGTTGATTAGTTCTATTAGATTGGTTGATTTAGATTTAACTGATGATTTTATAAAAATATTTTATAATATTTTGTTTGTATTTGTAAATGATATATACGATGCATTATTGATATCATCTTAAACTTTTTCCTGAGATATAAAATTTGAAGATCATGTTTGCTGCCACCTTTTTAAAAAAATGCCATTTGTGCTGCCAAATGTGTGTTATTCTTTTAATTAACGAGCTATTCAATGATCTGCGCAGGTTGAAATATGTTTTAAGAGTCTGTTTGGTACAAATATTTGAGAGTTCGATTGTAAGATGATATTTTTATATCCCCACCATAAATAAATAAATATATTTATGAGTTGATTTTTTCCTGAAATTTTTAGATCATTCTTTCCCATCCACTGTTAAAAAAAAAATTCCAGTCTTTGTTTAGTTTGTGATAGGCTATTTCTTCCTATTGCTATAGTGTAGGGGTGTCGAGCTTTAAATAGGTGAAGTTGAGAAATTAAACAGTGGGTCTGAAAGTGAGCACTTCATTGATGATTCATGGAACTTACAAAAAGTACTTTTTGGAAAGTGAAATTGCTCTTTTTTTCATCCCTCCATCAGGATCTCTCCTTTTCAAGGATTGAATTACAGCAGATCCCATTACCTATAATAATTTAAATAGTCTTCTTTGAGCCTTGAAAGTCAGCAATGTGATAAATTTGCTATTGAAATGAACAATTGCCGCCTTTACTTTTAGTCTCGGTTTTTAATTATAGAACATGGCCTGGCTATTAAACAATACGGGCAAAACAAAAGTTTATGATATCTTTTTTGTCAAGAAAAAGATAAGGTTGCAATACAAATGTCTTTCTAATAAATTATACATGCTTCTTGTCTTACACTTGTTCAAGTGATTCTAAATCTGATGCATTAGTGACCATATCGCAACAAAAATACAAACATGAATAGTTAAGTTCTATTAGTTTTAATGACCATTGGGGTTGTGGTCAGTGGTGAAGCTCCCTGTCCTTTTCAAGTTCAGATTATTTGGAATGTGAAAATCTAAAAATGACATCCTCTCTCTGTACTTCAACTGTACAAGGGTTTGTTGGCAATTGTATGTGTCTAACCCTTGGTTGGTACTTTCCAATTTAGCATGTGGAGAAAGCTATTTATTTATGCAAGGGGCATTGTCCTTGAACTTAAAGTTATTCAATAACGGTTTTTTAGGTGTTACTATTTACAGTTATTTGTGAATATGTGTTAAAATAATTTATTTTGCAAATTTGGTATCCGCGTAGTAACACGAGATAAATTCTCGTATATTGTGACCAATACACAGAAAAATATTCGTGTTCTCCAGACATATTTTTTTTGAATTTTTTATCTGTGTCAACTTATACACAAAAAAATGTATATGTTGGAACGTATGACAATTCATCACGTAATCAATTTGGTATGATGGTTAAATAATCTATTTTGCTTTCAAGAGAAACTAATGACAATGATTTTCCCTTCAAGAGAATCCATGGAGAATGAGCATACAAAATAATGAGTAAGCAATGATTCAAACCTAATTCTCCTTGAAAGAAAAATAAGAAACTTAATTTAGAGATCAAATTGATTATTTATTGAGTTGTCAAATGCTCCTATTTATACACAAATTTTTTTGTGTATAGATCGACACACGGATAAAAATATTAATATATTGATCACAAGAAAAAAATATGTGTATCCGGAACACAAATTTTTTTGTGTATTGGTCACAATCCTATGTTGCCACACGGATACCAAATGTGCAAAACAAAAAATTTTAACACGAAATTTACTAACAACCGTGAATGATAACATCTTAAAAAAAATTCTGAAAATTGCTAGTACACCCTTCAAATTATATTTTGTTCTACCAGTTTTATTTGAAATGGTATCTGTGTTAAATAAAAAAAGGTATTTTCCGGTGTTAAGATGAATATTAAGAAAATAATTCAAATATCCTTTTAATGCTAATCAAATGAAATGATCAGGAAGTTTTCCTAGTGGCTGATCAAATGAGAAGTAACTGTTGTTATTCATAGTATGTTTGATTTTAATTTTTTTCTCCCAAATCTGAAAATGACTTATATAGCTATCAATTGAATAGTTGAACTGACAGTCATGGCTTCAGGCAAAAGAAATAATCCGATGATGTAAATATAAAGCAAACGAATGCTATTGATTTAAAGGAAAAAATAAAATAAATAATGCAATAAGCTAATTTAGGTCATCATGCACTATTAATGTAAATCTGGAAAAAAGAAAATAACAATTATTGAAGGTGGGTCGGAATCAAATATGTTATTGTTACTTAGCTCTTTGTTTTTTGGTGCGTCGCATATTCTCGACCCACACACAAATGCACAGCACATGCTTCTTCCTTTTTTTTTTCCTTTACGAATGAGAGCTAGCTATCTATGGGTTGACTACAAAACAAAGCTAGTTATGGGACGGTGACTTTCAACCTAATTACAGTACATTGGATGGGAGAGGGGCGACCAGTATCTTCTTTTGAATATTCGTGATCATCCTATTCGAGAAAGGCTTCGGTGCTTTAAAGATTGGAAGGAAAAATATCCGGGGTCAAATTCATGGCATTGGATTATGATCTTGAAACTATAGGGAATTATAGAAATATATATAGTTTATGGGTGGCAATGGATTATAATCTTGAAACGATTGGGAATTATAGAATATGGGTCTGTTTTCACTTGTAATCGTGTTTAAGTAAGGATATGTTCCGTCAATCAGATATGTATTTGTAGCCGAAAAACAGGACCAGTGATATTTATTTGTCGGAGAAGACGACTGCAATTGGTGGAGAGAAGAGAGATGATATACTTTTTATGCTACTTATTTATATGTATATGTAAGTGTATAAAAATGTAATCACTCGGTTGGAAAAAATAAAAATGATTAGATTGATATATCTATATTGAAATATGTAACTTTTTTTGGCAAATATCTTAAAATTTTAGATATGTAAACTCTTATGAAGTTTCTCATATCATGTGTGAGTGAAGATAAATTTTTAGGAAATTATGCAATTTTAACAAATGGTTTTATTTGATAAAAATCAAATTAGTTACAATTTTGGATTTAAATTTTGTGTGCATAATTTAGTGTATTTATTTTCTCAAATCTAATTTCATATGAACGTTAATAAAGCCTAAACTTGTAATCTTAAGTTGAATTTTTTAAGAGGTATCCCATTTCAAAGTGAGGTACACTTTCGTACCACACTGATTCTGGATTGAAGACCAGGAACTAGGTGATGTTCCTTTTAAACTAGGAACTAAAATTGACTACCTGGAAAGACAACTTAGGGTTTTTTATCCTCTTTTATCTCTGCCGCTTCTCCCACCTCCACCCTCCTTCCTCTTTCTCTACCTCCTTCCTCTTTCTCTACCTTCTACATCCACCCTCCACCTTCACCCTCTTTCATCCTCTGCCCGTCATCTTCTTCTTCTATCTTCCATCTTTTGGCTCTTGATGATTATGCCCTCCTTTTAGCAGATTGACGACACTGTCTCTTCGTGCTCTGGTCATCCAGCTCTCCTCAGGTCTTAATTTTTCACCTTCTTCCTAGGTCGTCTTCCTCTTTGGTGTTCTCTGGGCCAGATCTACCTTTAAGAGTCCCGTCCTCTACCAGTTTCAACAGCCCCAGTCATTGGTAGCCTCATAGCACTCGGCCCAAGCCCAGAGCTTTTCGAATTTGAATATCCATTGTCCTGATTTTTTTCAAGTCCGCGTCCGAGCTTTCATAGGCCATCTCGGTCTCTCTGAGGGGCTGGCTTTTCAGCCGAAGCCCCATGGGAGCTCACTTTTGGTGCCCGAAGGGGTTGGTCACGGTAGACTTCTCCTCTGGTCGTCTATGTTTTTGACGACGCCTTCATTTTGGCTATGGCGGTGCCTGTTGTATGCTATCTGTTTGTTTTTTCTTCCCATGTTTGTGTTGTCTTCTATTTGTGGTTTGCATTATCTTGACTTTGCATGTTTCTTTGTCTGGATCAAATTAGATCTGATCGGAGATTCGTTTTGATCTTGGTACCTTTCTTGATGATACAAGTGGATGATCTTTTCTTGGTTGAATTTTTTGGACCTTGGCATTCATTTGCGTGTATTTTGTATGCGCTCAAATGCTCGATCTCAAGAGAATGCATCTTTGATGTATCCTTGTGTTTATTGGCCGACTTTTGTTTTGACAGTTATCCATGGTCGTTTGCTCTTCGAGCATTTTGGCCAACCTCGCCTCTGCTCATGCCATCTTGTTGTTGTTAGATTGGTTACCATTTTCTTTTATTTATCTCTATCGTATGTCATTTTATTTTCTCTTCTTGCAATATATTCTGCTTGATTAATATAGGCTTCGCGCCATTATTCTAAAAAAATACAACTTAGACATGATGCGAGGATAGCTCTTTCGAGCGCACATGGCACATTGGGCACACTTAACGCTATGTCGTGAGGAACTCTAAAATTTTAGTAAATTACAGAAAGTTCTAAATTGCTCATATGCGAAGAGATGCAAAAGGGCATATTTAGAGTGTCCACCCAAAAATCATGAACAAACTCCCAATAATTATCCAGAAGCCTAGGCGAAGAAGTGCTTGAAGGGCAAGTAGACTATTGGATGTACAGGTGCCTCCCTCTCCAGAAATGTGTCACATTAATGCTTACTCGAAAGTTGCATATGGTCTTTCAGATTTCCACCTTCGAGGACCTACAAATAGGTCTACTCCTTGTTTGCAAATCATCTCAACAATATTGCATAAACATTCATTAGCTTCTATTCTCTTTCTCTCTAAAGAAAGTTATGTGTATCTAGCGATTTACCGAAACTTCCAGAGTCGTTGTACTACAAACTCAAAATGATAAGTCATTATATCTTGTGGACGATTATCATAGCCAATAAACACTGAATATGGGGTAATCTCGTTTCATGGAGAAATAGTCAAACCTTTGTCTCTAATTTAAAGATTCTAGTCAAGTATATTATCCTTCGCAAACAACAAAAATATGCTGAAAATATGCATTTTAGTCTATATAGATAATTTACAGTTGATTAAATCAAAAGGCGTTACAAATTTTCATGGTCCAAAAAAAAAGGGGTTGTATTTAAAAATCCAAGGTTGTTCAATGTTCCATTATTGGCAAAACTTAGTATTTTAAGCTTCTCAAAAGGTTATACTTTCCTCATCATGATCTGATGAAGGCTTAAAACAGGGTATATACCCTCCTAGATATAAAATAGCATCTTAAAGACAAGGATGACTGACAAGATATTGTATTCACATAAATTGGCATTGGTCAGAACACAATCATCTAAATGGACCATGGATCCCAAATAATTATCTAAATGGAAACGAACCATTTCAATAGAGAAATGTGGTTGATGTCATATGATTTGAGATGAGGAGTTGGAAATGGGATTGAATTCGGCAGTTGAGGAACACATAACAACTGCAAAAATTAATGTGGGTAATATGAATACAAATGACAAAACTATCTGGAAACATTCTACTTCAGCAGTTTATGCCGGAAAGAAGGATATCTTATCCTAAAAATGCATCATCGCCTGGCCTGGGACTGTAAAATAGTACTTAATAGTTATAATACTTGAAACAAAGAAATCAAATCTCACAAAAAGGAAGAAAAATATAAATCTCTTAGAAACTTGATACTTCATTCATAAAGATTCAGAAAAAGGTGCAGGTAATTGATTCATACAATCAACTAAACATTAATTTTAGTTTACCAAATATAGCGACAACTATAATTTCACCCAAAAGTTACATCGACTCATTCAAATCAATTTTCCCCTATGATGTATCTAATCTGCTCTTCCAATCGAAAGATAACATCATTCAAATTCTCGAAATCTTTAGCATCTCGAATGTCGCCAGACATACACCGAGCCGACTCTAATTCAAATTCGAGACTTTGGTTCCCAGCCCTCAGTTTCTCCAATTTCTCATTCAACTTGGAAACGTTCTTCACGTGCAGAACCTCCTCGTCCACCATGTACTTACCTTGCTTCTTTGTTGTCAGATTATTGAACCTGTCGAGAACATGAGTAGCCTCTTCTTGGGATGGCCAAACATCTGGTTTAGGGTTTTGAGAGCCAAAAATAATTGCACAAGCATCAACTCCACACAGAGTACTCAGTTCCCTCAGCTTCTTCAACAATCCAGTCTTCCTCTTCTTGAAGGTAACTTTCCTGGAAGATTCACTGGAGATCAGCTCATGTCTCACCCTTCTTCTACCCATCATCAGAAGGGAATAAGAGGAAGAAGAAGAAGTTGATAAAAATAGGGTTTGGTACCCTTGGATTTATATGTCTTAAGAAGATTGTTGGTTTTTGGTCACTAAATTGGAAATTTATGAGAGGAGGCAACTACAAGCCAATACTTAAAAAAACTTGCTATCTATTGATATATGAGATCAAAGTCAAATGGGTTATAAATAGTAACTGAATTAAATTAGTAATTTTGTGGGAGATTGTGTTTGTTTATAAACTAAACATGGAAAGTTAATGAAGATTTCCAAAATTTAAAACATAAATGTGGTAGGTAAGTATGTCAGGTAACTTAATATACAGCCATAAAAAGTCATTTTTACCAATCCCAAAATATGAAAGTTTCTAAAGAAGTTGAATTGTCGTGAACTACTATTTTTTTTATCTAATTGATTATCTTTATAGATCAATACAAATATTTTTCAGCGTATTTTATTTTTACTCGTATACATGCCGAAAACTTTTCAGAAAATTATCTATTTTAATCTTATTTTGGATAAACAGTTTAAATATTGGAATTTTGTTAAGATGTGTAAAATAAAATAACCCATTTTGTGTTCGTAACGAGTGTGAGATAGAATGGAATTCTTCACGAAATTTGTGACAATTGAATAAAAAATACTTTCTTTATGGGCTCCTCGGTAATAAGGAATGAATTCATAAAAATTGGCATTCGCCATCCGACACCATGATAAAATACTGCCCTCGTGATTAGACCATACCCCTGAGATTTGATAAAAGAAAGGTGCATTACGGTTTATACGATGTAATTGGATAAGTTAGTATGAATAAGACAGAAAGAAATGGGTTAAGGAACCGTGCCAAGGATACAATTCCTCCCTATATAGGGAGGAGGCTATATGTGTAAATTCCGAAATAATCACCCACCCAACCACTAATGTAGTAATTTATAAATATAAATGTTTCTCTCTCCATTCATTAAATGATATAACTGCCCACTAATTTTGGGTTTTTAAAAAGTAACCAGCTACTTTAGTGCCATTATTTTCTCTCTCTTATTAAAGCTAAAACAAACCATCCATCTTCTCCAGCTTCGTTTCTTCTTCTTTTCTGACTATTCATCTTCTCCAACTTCGTTTCTTCTGCTTTGCGAACTTTTCATCTTCCATCAAAATTGATGATTAACAAATCAAGAGATATGGACGATTCAAGAGATCATGATGGTGCGTTATTTGTATTACTCAGATTAGTTATTTCCGCTTATTTGTGTTTTCAAATTTGTCTCAGTGGTTTGTTCATCAGAATTGCTGGTTTTTTGCTTTTGCTTTAGAGGTTATAACAAGTGTTACTTCGGGTGATGAATTAGAGGCTGTAACAATTGTTCGTTCCGATCATGATAATGGTTTCTTTGGTGCCAATAACATATCACCTAACTGCGAAGGTACGCTTGTTCGAGGTTCTTTATTTTTTGGTTGTATTCCTTGTTTGATTTTTCTGCATTAGTGGTTAGGTTGATTGCATTACTGGTTTGTTTGAGCTACATTGGCAGTTTGCTTTGTTTATTGACCTATACAGTTGGTTGCTTTAATGGTTTGTTCACTTGGATTACTGGTTTGCTTTGTTGCAATGTTGTTTTGTTTGGTTGCATTACTGGTTTTATCAATGATCTAATTTTTTTTTCATTCAATTGGTGGTTAGTTTTTTGCATTGATAATGGTTTATTTGGTTGCATTGATGGTTCGTTCAGTTGTATTACTGGTTTGCTTTGTTGATTCGCAATGGTGGTTAGTTTTTTGCATTGGTGGTTTGTTTGGTTACATTAATGGTTTGTTTAGTTGTATTACTGGTTTGCTTTGTTAATTCGCAATGGTGGTTAGTTTTTTGCATTGGTGGTTTGTTTGGTTGCATTAATGGTGTGTTCAATTCTATTTCTGGTTTGCTTTGTTGCATGGCACCGGTGGTTTGTTTGGTTGCATTCAATCATTTGTTTATTGAATTTATTGGTTTGCTTTGCTGTATCGATGGTTTGGTTGGTTGCGTTAATAGTTTGTTCAGTCGTATTACTGGTTTGGTTTGTTGTATTGATGGTTTGTTTGAATGCATTGCTGGTTCTTTTGGTTGTTTTACTCATTTATTTTTTGTTTTAGAATGCTCGATTGAAGAATTGGAAAATAAGGATAATTGGTCTAATCTACAATTTCAAAACGAAGAAGAAGTTCACGACTTTTACAAGAGGTATTCAATTAGAAAAGGGTTTACAATGCGTAAGGATTATGCAATAAAGACCAAAAGGAAAGGAACCGACAATTCAAAAGTGTGCTGGATCAGAATTGTTTGCAACAAAGAAGGGTCTCGTATTGAGACCAACGACCAAAACAAGAAAACGAGAAAGAGAGGAGAACGGACGGAGTGCAATGCAAGGATTCTATTCCACTATTCAACAGAAAGAAAAGTTTATTTCCTGAAAAATTGGGTAATAGAGCATAACCATGAATTGGTTCCTAAGGATCTAGCCTATTTAATGAAGGGTAACAGGCAGATGAATGAATTTCAAAAACAAATTGCCCAGGTGCATAATGATGCGGGTATGAGGAATAAATCATCGTATGACGTTATGGTGAAAGCAGCTGGGGGGTGGAGAACCTTGGTTTTCTTAAAACTGACTTGAAGAATTTTTTGGGTAAACGACGACAAAGGACAATGGAAAAAGGTGAAGCTACAGCTTTGCAAAAATATTTCAAAGATGAGGCATTTCGCAATCCCTCATTTTTCTACGAGGTCCAAGTCGACATTGAGGAACAGATTACCAATATATTTTGGGCGAACCAGAAAATGCAGTTGGACTACCAACTATTTGGTGATGCCATCGTCTTTGATACCACTTATCGTACTAACAAGGACTATCGACCGTTAGGTAAGTCATGTATCTTACTGGTTTGCTTCGTTGAAATACTGGTTTTTATTATTTCAAATACTGGTTCAATTCACTACGATGCTGGTTTTACTCATTTGAGTGACTGGTTGGCTTCATAGGGATTCTGGTTGTAGATAATATTTCCATGGATACGTTACTTGTTAGTGGTTTGGTTAATAGTATTAGTGGTTCTTGTATCTTCGTTACTAGTTTAGAATATTGTTTTACTGGTTTAGAATGATGTAATACTAGTTCAAAGTACTGTGTTACTGGTTTTATATATGTGAGTTAGTGGGCTATTCTAAATGTGGCACATTTCTTATTCTAATATGCTTACTTTTGATGTAGGTATATTTGTAGGGCTCAACAACCACCGGGAGACCTGCATATTTGGGGCAGCTCTAATGTTTGACGAGACCACAGAGTCGTTTGAATGGCTGTTCAAAACATTTTTGAGCTGCATGGATAATAAGGCCCCGAAAACTATATTCATAGACCAAGCCCAGGCAATTGCTAATGCAATTGAATCTCAATTGACTAGTATCTAATGTTTTATACTAGTTTAATAATATTTTAACACTTGATTTTAGTTCAAATAATTATTGGTTTCGATTTATTGTAGATACATATCATGCTCTTTGCACGTGGCACATCTTGGAGAATGCAAAGAAGAGACTCAGTCATCTTTACACTAGCCAAGTATCTGCTGCTTTTCATAAGTTGATTTATGATGTTACCAATGAAGAAGAATTTGATTTAACATGGAACACAATGATTGAAGAGTCGTTCTCTCCAGAAGGACACGATTGGATAAATTGGATTCATGGATTCCGGGAAAAGTGGTCATCTGCCTGGGTTCAAAAATACTTCACAGCCGGTATGGTAACGACGCAGTTGGCGGAATCTTGTAATGCCAATGTAAAACGATATTTGCAGTCGGACTACAACTTGGTTGAGTTCTTCATTCATTTCAATAATATGGTGGATAACACCAGAAATATTGAGAAACAATCAGATTACAATAAAAAAGTTAAGTTGCCACTTAACAAGCATTGTGGTAGTGCATTGGTCAAATCCGGGGAGGTGTACACACACAAAATGTTTTTAAAGTTCCAGGGACAATAC
>SOPF01028758.1:3769-45013 GCA_012979155.1 Hypericum perforatum
TAATGTAGACTTTCAACAAGTAGTAGGTATGCTCAGAATCTAGCAGAAGCATCCAGTGAAGATGCTATGAACCAATTTTTTGGACTCAAAATTTGAGAAACAGAAGAGGGGGAGAGAAAAAAGTGGACCAAATTTGGAGAGAGGATTCTCACAATTGTGCCATAGCTAAAAGAAAAGGGAATAGGTAATCTACTTGCAATATTATGCTCTTCAAGGAACAGAACAATTACAACGTCGCAGTTGTGTGTTTGAAAGTAGAAGACTCACCAGACGCAAGCTGTACATTTTCTTCAGCAGTAGGTTCACTAGCTCCTGCTCCCATATCAAACAGCTCAATTTTCTTATTACCCAGCGTATTCAGGTACCTGAAATCCGATGGGCATACGAGTATAGTAGTACAGCAAGAGTTGATCAGAAATCTGTGTATGAACTTTGGGAATTGCATAGTGTAGTATCCATTACATGAAAGAGCAGAGAGGTATAACTTACGTTTTCCTCAAGGCAACAAAGGAATTGAGCTCCTTGATCTGTAAAAAGATATGGATGGCGATATGAATATTCACAACAAGGAAGAGTAGTTGAGGTATGATTAAGAGAGTGTGTGTGTGTGTGTGCAGGTGGGGGGAATAGAACTAACCATGGATTGTTTGTCGTCATTGAGTTGGCGAGTGAGGTGGGGAGGGTTGCGGGTCTCCTCGTCCTTGATTTCACGGTCAAACTCTTTAATCAGTCTGGGGATGCATGCAAGACAGTTAACGGAATGGGTAAAAGCAACAAGCAATCGACAAAATAATTATTTTTTTTTATAAAAAAGGCACGCAAGGGTATTCTTCTTCTTCTTCTTCTTATAATAATACTACTACTACCACTCAAGTAGAAACATTATCTATCTATCTATAGTATCTATCTATCTGTGGGAGGGAGTGAGTGAAGAAAAAGAGAGAGCTGACTGACCTACCTTTTGCATTCCCTCATCTTGGAAGTAAGTTCGTCGAGCTGTTTACTCTGGCGCGTCGATTCCTTAATCTTATCCAGCCTCTGGAATCCATTTCTGTCCACCACCCCCCAATCAAATTACACAGAGATCAGCCAGCCGCCATAAGACACGCACATACACACATAAGTCGAGAAATCTAAAAGCGAGCAAATGAGTGAGTGAGTGAGTGAGGTTACGAACGAGAGAGCTCGAAAATGGTCCTTGATCTCGCCCTGGATCTGCTCCAACTGGGGGCTCGCCATCTTCTTCTTCTTCTTCTTCTTGATTCAATTACTTTTTCTACAATTAAAGAGCTAGTTTCACCGACCCTTCATCATCGTCATCTTCTCCTTCTTATTAAGTAAAATTGGAATGAGGAAATAATCCCTCCCACCCCCTATCTCTCTCTCTCTCTCTCTCTCTCTCTCTCTATATATATATATATATATATATATATATATATATATATATTAGCAGTAGTCTATTACTCAGAATGAATGGATACTACTTAATTAATTCAATAATTATTGTTAGCAATAACAGCTCGCTCCCTATGGACGCACTCCTAACCAAACCTACCCGGCTACCACCTCCCAATCTCTACATTTCCCATCTGTTTTGGCCTTGTAATTAATGTTGTTTGGCGGTTGTAACATAGCAAATTACCCACAGGTCCCTCTAATTCATACTGAAATCACTTTTATGGGTTCTTTCCTTTTCAAAGATTATTTTAACGTCCCTGCTCAAGCCATTGAACGTTCTGGTGGGCTCCTCTGCCTCACCGAATACATATTTTAATTATCATTTTTTTAATTGGGAATTTAAAGGAAAAATTATTGTTAATTATTTAATGGTTTCTACCTATATACGAGGCAAGATTAAGTCCTCAAAATAAAAAAAGGAGGACAGCCTGTCCATCATTCTCAATTCTAAATATAATTTCACTTTTTTTTTAATTTTCAATGTAGTTTCAATATATATTTTAATTTACCAAGAAAAAATGGACAATTGTGATCCATTTCCTTCCATTGCATTCTTAAAACTTGAAATAGTCGTTCCAATATAATTCCACCTATTTAATTTTTCAAGTTTGTGTAATTAGCATGGATTATAAAAGTGTAAAATCATGCGATATTAACATGAGCATATGATTTTTAATTGGGTACTCTTTTCACCGATTTTATAAGAAATATATATATATTCCTCCAGTGAATTAGTAGTATCCATATGACAGACAAATAAGAAGTTGGTTGGTTGGTGACATCGGAAGGGAATGGCGATAATATCCATTCCAAATTCGTCCCAATCCCATTATGTACAACGAATCCATACAAATGATTGATTGATTAGTCAGTCGCTTAATTTAATTTAATTTAATTCATAGGTTTGCTTGATTGTTGGTTCTATAAAGGGCACGAGGGCCGCTTAAACGGGAGGGAAGAAGAAGAGTTGTTTGTTTTAGTTATAGCTAAGTAGGCCCAGCTTTGGCTTCTCTAATCTATAATCTCTAATCTAATATGATCTGAAGCTGTAAGCTAATAAAGCCTCCCAGTAGCTATCTATCTATACGCCTGCCTATCTATCCCTTTCCCTTTGAATTAATTATTAACAGACGAAAAAATAAAAAAAAAGTAAAATACAAATTGGAGTAGTGGAGAAGGGGTAGGGACGGGTAGAAGAGGATAAGAAGAAGAAGAGGAGGAAGAAGTGCATGGTAGTGATAATAAATAAAGAGAAGAAGAAGAAGAAGAAGAAGAAGAAGAAGAAGAGGGGTGGAGTGGGGGATGGCGGTGGTTCGGTGGATGAGGAAGAAGGGGGTGGACGCGGCGGAGGAGGTGGGGAGGTGGGGCAGCATGAAGCAGACGGGGGTGAGCCTCCGTTACATGATGGAGTTCGGGTCTCGGCCGACCCCGCGCAACCTGCTCATCTCGGCCCAGTTCCTCCACAAGGAGCTTCCCATCCGCATCGCCCGCCGCATCCTCGAGCTCCAGACCCTCCCCTACGGCCTCTCCTGCAAGCCCGCCGTCCTCAAGGTCCTCCCTCCCCCTCTTCCCCTTCCTAGTTCCTCCCTCATCCATCCATAACATATGATATGCTGTTGATCCTTTAGATACTAAAGATAAAAAGATAAAAGATATTTCCATTCCCTTTTAGATTTAGTTATAATATTGGAGGATGAGGATAAGGTATATGATTGATTGCCCCATCATCATCATCATCATCCATCATCCCCAGAAGAAAAGATAACTAACCAAAACAAAGAGATTATTATTATTTATAATTTATTATTACTATTAGTAAAGGAACTCCACAACTTTTCTGAATGAGAAACAAGAAAGAAAGAAAGATAAAACCTAAGTTTGTATTACTGTATAACTAACTTGTAGGGTTTTTCTTTGTCTCTGTGTGTGTGTGTGTGGGGTGATGATGCATGCAACTGAGATGAGACTCGGGATTGATTTCATTTCTTGTTTTTCTTCCTTGTAAAGGTGCGAGACTGGTACTTGGACTCATTCTGCGACCTGAGGTCATTCCCCGAGATCAAGGACTCCGGTGACGAGAATGACTTCACGCAGATGATCAAGGCCATCAAGGTCCGCCACAACAATGTCGTCCCTATGATGGCTATGGGCGTCCAGCAGCTCAAGCAAGGCATGGACCCCAAGATCGTCCACGGGGACCTCCTCGAGATTCACCAGTTCCTTGACCGCTTTTACATGTCCAGGATCGGCATCCGCATGCTCATCGGCCAGCACGTCGAGCTCCACAATCCCAGCCCTCTTCCTCACTGCATCGGCTACATCAACACCCGTATGTCTCCTCTCGAGGTGGCACAAAATGCCAGCGAAGATGCACGTTCCATATGCTTGCGCGAGTACGGATCTGCTCCTGATGTTAATATCTACGGCGACCCGAGCTTCACCTTTCCGTAAGTCGGGGTCAAGCATGTGTCTCTTGGCTCCTTTGCTCTATTCCCCCATAACACCATCCTTCCCGCACTTTAACCCTGATTTGCCACTGTCTTGTGCCTAATTTTGCTCCTTCCTGCAGCTACGTTCCCACCCATTTGCACCTTATGATGTTTGAACTGGTCAAGAATTCCTTGCGTGCTGTGCAAGAGCGTTATATGGATTCTGACAAAGTAGCTCCCCCCGTTCGGATTATCGTCGCCGATGGAATTGAGGATGTTACCATCAAGGTGTACTACCACTTCCTTCTTTGACTCACTTTATGCACAAAGAAGCAACTGCATTTAATAACTGCGGCAATGTAATGCCCAACAAGAATCTTCCTTCTTGGCAGCCTTGTTCTGATTACTTGGCCTTGAATGGTTTGTATTATCATCATGCTAGGTTTCCGACGAGGGAGGTGGCATTCCTAGGAGTGGGCTTCCCAAAATATTCACATATCTTTACAGTACTGCGAAAAATCCTTTGGATGACCGCACGGACCTTGGCACAGGAGATGCAGTAACCATGGCTGGATATGGATATGGAATTCCGATCAGTCGCTTGTATGCACGCTATTTTGGAGGTGATCTGCAGATCATATCTATGGAAGGATATGGTGAGTTATTACTAACTATTTCTTCTACATCCATGGCTCATTTAAGTGATAATTGTGTCAAATTTTTTAGTATGTACACTATGAACCTTTAAGCATCATTTTTGGCACAGATTACAGTGCACCACCGCTTTGGTAAAAGGCTGCTATGCAAGAAAATAGTGATAGCAGCTTTCGGGTGGAGAAAGTATATAATTTACTCGTTTGGGGTCATTAGGTTGATACATTGGGAACATATAGGTGTTAGCTTGACATGCAAGAACCAGGGTGTGGAGAGCAGGATTCTAATTTCATGGCCAACGCCTGAAATGTTTTTTGCTCTTGTGAAGTAGATGATGGAAACCATATTGGTTTCTGGAAGAGGCTTCTCTTCTCCTCTTTCCTTCCGATGCATGCTGAGGATATCTTATCATCCCATTCTTTTGATGTGTATCAATCGGCATATGCTGACGACAGGGGGGAATTAAGCTGTGTGTCCTGTCCCGAGAATGTGCTTAGTCAGTCCCCTAATGATGTCACTTATATTCTGGTGTTGTTTGACGCAGGCACCGATGCATATCTGCATTTGTCTCGATTGGGAGATTCACAAGAGCCCCTTCCATGAGCGAGGGACTTGAATGCGGAGAAGAGCATTCGCTCAGCACCAATGTTTTCAAGTGTTTATACCACTATAGTATTGGCAACTGCTGCTGTTGGGTAGTGTGTGCATATTCTTTATGGGCCAAGCGACCTTTATTACCTTGACTAATTGTCAATTTTATTACAGTCCTTTCGTCTGTTCTCTGATCCGTTGCCTGTGCAATAAAGCAATGCCAAGGTGGAACAAACTAACCAAGCAGATGAATGACATGTTTGTGGTCTAGTCTGGCTTAACCAGCAAGTAATCTGGACACGAAGAAATGCCCTTTGTCCAATAATAAAATGATGGAACCAGTTTCTGTCATATAGACCTGTTTGATGACCATAAATTTTTTTGATTGATGCCAATCTTTACGAACAACACCAAGGTGTCAAATTTTGAAGATGGCAAAGTTTCCCTTGTAGGGCTTGCTATTGAGTAGTCAAAATACAATTAGTTAAAGGCCCATTAGGTGAGGAGCATAGGCCCATATAGATTATTTTATAAAAGAGCGACTGCAGGGCACATTAAAGCAATTAATTAGCGGGGCCGAAATTGTTGAAAGAAATTCTGAATATAGTGGAGGCACGCTATGCATGTTAATGCAACGTAGGTGTAATTGACATACGGGAGTCAACGATGAGAAATACTTCTGATAGAATGCTTGAGATACTACCCTGGCCTGATGGATGATACATACACACACACACACACGAAGATTTTGATTTTCATTATAATGACTTGCGAGTAAATACTCACGAGAAAGAGAGTAGGTTGGACCAAAACACAAGTAATTTAGTTAAAATTGAGAGATGATAGGTAAGTAACATGCCTAATTAAGCAGGGTGGGAATTGAGCCAAGTCCCAAAATAGCATTGACGAGCGGGAATTGGTTTCGGGGTCCCACTTGATTCCCCAACACAGAGCAGACCCAGGCCAGGAGAGACCTCAACCAGCAAAAATACCCTTTCTATTTTCCCTACACACAAATTCAATACCAACTCTAATGCCATCATCTTCATCATCCTAATTTAAGCGTCCCTTGCGTTGCGTATATAGCTTGTAGCATTATAGAAAGATATTCCAAGAAGAAGAAGAAGAAGAAGAAGAAGTAATAATAATAGTAATAATAATGAGGCCAACCAAGGCGGTAGTGGGTGGCGTTTCTATCATCCTGGTGGTCGGGATAGTCATCGGCCTCATCGTAGGGGCCACCCACAAGAGCAGCTCCGGCTCATCCTCCTCCATTGACAGCGACGCCCTGTCCACCACCTCCAAGTCGGTGTCAGCCATCTGCAGCCAGACCGACCACAAGCAGCAATGCATCGACAGCGTCAACTCCCTCGCCAACAACCAAAGCGCCACCCCTACCGACTTCCTCAAGGCCGCCATCTCCTACACCATCACCACCGTCTCCGACGCCCTCAACAACACCGCCAACCTCGGCATCGACAAGAACAACGCCACCCAGAAGATGGCCCTCGACGACTGCAAGGACCTCCTCCAGTACGCGGTGGACGAGCTCCAGGCCTCCTTCTCCGCGGTCGGGGACAACGACCTCCACACCGCCAAGGACAGGGAGGATGAGATCATGAACTGGCTGAGCGCCGTCATGTCCTACCAGCAGACATGCCTCGACGGCCTGGACGCCCCCCACCTCCAGGACCAGATGTCCTCCCTCGGCCTCCTCAACGCCACCCAGCTCACCAGCAACGCCCTCGCCCTCGTCTCCGCCATCTCCCAGATCATGCAGGCCTTCAACCTCACCTCTTCTGCCCTCGCCCACACCGGCCGTCGCCTCACCGAGGTTCGGGGGTACCCCGCGTGGATGTCCACCGGGGATAGGAAGCTGCTGGCCAGCAAGGGGAACGCGGCCCAGCAGCCCAATGCGGTGGTCGCCCAGGATGGAACCGGCCAATACAAGACCATCTCGGCGGCCCTCGCAGCTTACCCAAAGGGAAACAAGGGCAAGTTCGTGATCTACGTAAAGGCCGGGGTGTACAGAGAGATCGTCACCATCACCAAGGACCAGACAAACATCTACATGTACGGAGATGGCCCCAGGAAGACCATGGTCACCGGGAGTAAGAGCTTCAAGGATGGAATCACCACCTACAAGACCGCCACCTTTTGTGAGTGTCCTCTATACTGTTATGCTATTACACTATTATACTATTATACTATACTATATAATAATAATAATAATAATAATAATAATATTCATATAATGTCAATATATGTATGCTGTAGCGGTGATGGGGGATGGATTCGTGTGCAAGTCGATGGGGTTCCAGAACACGGCGGGGGCGGAGGGGCACCAGGCGGTGGCACTTAGGGTTCAGGCGGACAAGGCGGCCTTCTACAACTGCCGGATGGACGGCTACCAGGACACCCTCTACCAGCAGGCTCACCGCCAGTTCTACCGTAACTGCGTCATCTCCGGCACCGTCGACTTCATCTTCGGGGACACCGCCGCCCTCATCCAGAATAGCCTCATCATCGTCCGCATGCCCATGAAGGGCCAGTCCAACACCGTCACCGCCCACGGCCGCACCGACAAGCGCGAGACCACCGGCCTCGTCATCCAGAACTGCAGGATCCTCCCCGAGGAGAAGCTCTTCTCCGTGGCCGCCCAGTACCCGTCCTACCTGGGCCGCCCCTGGAAGCAGTACGCCAGGACCATCGTCATGGAGTCCACCATCGGCAGCTTCATAGACCCGGCAGGCTGGCTTCCGTGGGCTGGCAGCCTCTACCTGGACACCCTCTACTACGCCGAGTACGCCAACAGGGGACCCGGCGCTGCCACCGCCAAGAGGGTCAATTGGAAGGGCTTCCACGTTCTCACCGACAAGAACCAGGCGTCCCAGTTCACCGCCGGTCCTTTCCTCCAGGGCTCCCAGTGGTTGCCAACCACCGGTTTCCCTTATTTCCTCGGCTTCAAAAGCACATAATTCATATTTATTCCAGAAACCAAATGGGTCAACCTCAAAAAACAATGCATGAAGATGATAATATTAGGGTGGAGAGTTTGGGCGCCATAGCCGACCCCACCGTGACCTATGCCATGCACCTTAATTAGCTCCTGTATAACTTTGATCGTTCATTTGCACAGTTGCTTTATTTTAGCGGCCATCCGCCTTAATTAGCTCCCGGTGGCTGTTGTACATAAGATTTTGTGCTCCTCTCCTGCCGCATCAAAATGAAAAATTGAATACACGGATTACCTACAACTAAGCTATGGCATTTTGTATTGTTATTTTCGCCTTAAAGACACATTACAGTTGTAAAGACAGGTTACAACCTAGACAGGACAGGGCAGGACTCCAACCAAGGAGAAATTTTGTGCTGGACTGTGATTTCAACAATGGTTAGGATTTTATAGAACTAAGTCATCAATGAAAAGAATATATTAAAAGTCTTGTTATATTTTAAGTTTCTTATTTAAAGTTTAATAGAGTCACCGTGACTCCAACAATGGTTGCACATGGTTAGTTCATTTTCATTCTAAAGTGAACGTTCTCCGATAATTCATCCATTTGACAATATCGAGATTTTTATAATATACCACAGCAATTTGATAAGCGATTTAGTAAATTTTCCATATTTATAAATTTGTTCTTAGTATTTGTCACTAATAATTTAGTAGTTTTATTACAACCTTTTAAACAAACTTCTTTGCATAAAACTTCACCAACTACAGTGAATACGGTCGTGCGATGTTACAACTGGCGATGGGATTAAGCAATGATATACAACGTTAAAGTTTATTTACGCTAAACCTTAGTAAACTAATATTTTCTAAATGATAATTTTTCTAAACTACTAAAAAATCTCGTTTTCTAATACGAACAAGTGTTTAAATTTAATATCAATTTTATCATAATAACTAATGCATTTTCAAAAAATATTAGTTTAAAATCACGATCTCAATTTCAATATAAAGTCAAATTTTGGAATGAATATATGTTAAGATGCTAGTATATTCTATATTTGATTATTTGTTAATTTTTATATCATCATTTATCTTTAAATTATTATTGTAATTATGGTCTTGTTGCAAAAAAATATATCTTAATTGAGTGTAATATTTAAGAAACACTGTAAATCAAGTTTTTTGTTATCTCATGACTATTATCCTCTTTCAACTCAGTTTCCATTTCATTTGATTGATTCGAAATTGCAACAATATTATAGCAGGATCTCTTGCTCAGTAAAAAATCTGGTAATTTCCATAGTGCAAGTTTTGAATTAATTTATTTAGTTCTGTCATTTTAGAATCTTAAACAATGCTCTCACTTTTTATATTCAGAATTTACTAATTTGGCAACAAAGGAAATGCATTAGAATGTGACATTCGAAGTCCATGATTTTATAGACATCCGAATTGCTTCAATGACATTACTATTTTCAGGAATATACATGCTTTTATTATTAAAATGACTGAAGACGAGATATGTAAACGAAATACTAATAAAAAAAATACTAATATACTAGAATAAGTACGCAAGGCATTTATCCTAAATCCTATGCTAAAGAGATTTTTTTAAGGGTCTAAGCTAAAGAGATGGGCTTGGAGTTGGATAACTGAAACAATCCGTGCAGACATTAACCCTAAAAGAATATAAAATATTGCCACCTTGATCTAATTGCTTGCTTGCTTGCAAATGTAGACTTGCGGCTTCTCTTCTGTTGTGCTTTAGGTTATAGATATTCATAGATCTGTACACGTATTTACACTGATTCACGCTTCCGTTGTCAGCAATCCCTGACTTGTCGGCTCGCCCAAATCATTAGATAGCCTTTTGCACAACTGCAATTGATCAGTGTAAGCTCTATGTCAGTCGATTGTTAGAGGATATGTAAGCAGAGAGACCAAAGCAAAAGGAGAAGAGAAGAGCATATGTCGTGGCTTGCTTACTTGTCTGTAAGTAGAAGAATCCCCGCATGATTTTTTAAGTTCCACAACGTGTAGTGTTGGACTGATCTCAAGCACCTGAAACACAGCTGGCCCCGATTAAACACAACTGGGAAGGGAAGCACCACCCCCGGACACAACACATGCGATAAATGTTTTACGAGAATTTACCTCTGCAGAAACAGAGAGGCTCCCCAAATGTCTCCGTCCCCTTTGCTCCTCTTGCACCGCCTTCAGCTGCGTTACGTTACGTACGGAAAATGCAAATCTGTCAGTACAACGCCAACCGCTCACACGTGTACAAAAAACTTCACCACCGAGTACTAACCCTTCCGTTTTTCTTCTGCACTCGAAAACCCATCTCCGTAACAATATCCTCAATCTTCTCGAGCAAATCTTTGGAAGAGTGATGGGATGTGAACCTGATCTTTCTCTCAGAAACATCCTATACAGGTTGGTTAAAATGAAACCAGCATTTAATCACCATGGGATCAGATCATACAGCATGATGAAGTTCAGGAATTATAACTAGGCATGAATGCAACTATGAATCCGCTGCTCCAGCACCTCACCTCTTTCTCAAAGAAGCCGGAAAGGTCAAGGCACGAGGACATGCCAATTAACTGAAAAGCATTGATGAGGGTTGGCGATTTAGGACTCGCATCTCCACTTTCGGATGACTGCATCATGAATCAGAACAATTCCTTCAAAAACCCAACATAAAAGATCACGTAATAACCAAACACGTCAAGTTGGAGGGGAGGAGGAATGGAATACCACTTCCTGAATAAGAAAAGCTTCGTCGTCAACGCATATATCTTCCTCTTCTTCTTCGTCGGTGGGATCCACAGGATTGTAGTCTTGCCTAAACCAATCATCAGCTTTGATCCCAGCCATTGTGATCCTGGTGGCAGGGTTGGGATCAAGGATTCTTCTGATCATGTTTTGGGCACCGGCGGATAGCCATTTGGGTATCTGAGCTTCCCCCTTAAATATCTGAGGAATGTTTGCACAAATGTCAGGACCAAAACTATCCAATTCCAATTCAGGTAGTAGTTAGTTGCACATGATAATTCGGGGGCATGAGAAGGCGCCACCTTTTGATAAAGAACGGCGAGGTTCCGATCATCAAAGGGGAGATGGCCAGTGAGTAATACGAACAAAATCACACCACATGACCATACGTCTGATGTGGCACCATCGTAACCCCTGTTTGATAGAATCTCGGGCGCGACATAGTTGGGACTTCCGCATGTGGTATGAAGCAGTCCGTCATCCTAAGGAGATAGAAAGAGGGAGGGAGGGAATCATCAGAGTTAAGAAAGAATGAGCAAAAAGGATGAGAAAAGTTGGGGAAGAAGCAGCGAGATAGACCAACCAACCAACCTTGAAGTGTTGAGGCAAAGCACTTAGACCGAAATCTGTAATCTTTATATTGCCTAGGGAATCGACGAGGACATTCTCCAGCTGCCAAAAGAAACACATTATTACGGATAAATATTTATTTATAAGCCATGTGTGTGTGAGTGAGCAAGTGATGGCTGAATCCGGGCGGGGGATGGACAGAAACCTACCTTGAGATCGCGGTGGAAAACTCCCTTGCTGTGGCAGTAACTGACTCCGTCTATCAACTGCTGGAACATCTTCCTTCCCTCTCCCTCTCCAACCTTCCCCTTATACGCCTGCATAACCAAGACGACGACCATCCATCCATATCAGGCTACCCACCCACCCATTGCACATCCATCGAGAAATAGATAGAGAGACAGGCTTACGATTCTCTTGAATAGTTCTCCTCCATTCACATATTCTAACACCATGCATATCTTTGATTTGCTGGCTATCACCTGTAATTATTCCATTCGGTTTCCGCAATCCAAGTCAATTTTCAGTTGTTTCGCAAAAAAAAAAGTCAATTTTCAGTTGGTATATGTAATATGAATTTTAATACGATATTGAATTGAAATTTTATCTTAAAAAGTAAGACCCAACAATATTTGATCAAAATCAAATGTTTCAAGTATTGATTCACTACGTCGATATATGATGATGCATGGCATCATACATGGCTGAACAACCAAACAAGATGGTGGTAGTTTAAAATTGGAGCGTAGGAGATTGGAATTTTTTTTTTTGAACCAATAAAAAGATACAACATCTGAATGGTGTAACAGAATAAATATCCAATTCTATTTGTGATGCGGAGAGAACGTGAGAGTGGCTGTCAATCCATGTGCGCGTTCATAAATGTAACCAAATCATTCTTCCGTCATCACCTCTCTCTCTCTCTCTCTCTAACTTGAAGGCAGAGAGGGTGACACATATAATATGGATATATCTGTATATATATATATGATTATAATGTATAATATCAAATTGTATATATATATATACCGATAAATATATGTAATGACATAGCTGCCAAGCCACCACTAAAAATAATGTAAAGGATGAGGTGGGGCATTGATGGAACAAGGGTGGCGGTGGCAGTGGCGTTTTTGTCCGAATAGGACACCACCACCACTGCACTACTGTGAGAGCAACCGCTAACCATGTGTAATGTATGTGTAGTTAGTTGTTGGACCGTTTAAGTGTCAGCCCCTCGTTGGATCGCGCACCCAAACGCAAAAAAAATAGCCTTCTCAAAACAAAAAACAAAAAACGCAAAAAAACTATATAATAATTCCACATCACTGTAGCCGCTCGGATAACAGATAGTATAAAATGGGAGGGTTTACTCAAGATCTCAGATCCGCCTGATAATTGGGTATCAAATAGATAATCCCCCAACGGTTCAGTTTAAAAAAACAACAAAATTAATAAGGATTTTTCTAGGATCAAGGGACTAAATCCCGCCCCCCAGCTCAAGGATTATACTTATCCACCAAATATATCTTGGAGCAATTCAAAAGAGTTCCCCAGTCATCAACCATATATATATATATATATATATATATATATATATATATATATATATATATCCAAATCTGGGAGATAGATTCTCAACACCTAATTACGGATTTTTTTGATAAGTAACGTAATTATGGATATGCACCGAAAACAGAATTTATATTTTATTATCTAGGAAGGAATGGAATGAATGAATTCGTACGTTTGGGATAGGAAAAGAATAAACGTTACCTCGTGTAAGCGGACAACGTTTGGATGCCGGAGTAACTTCAAAGTGGCAATTTCCCTCTTAATCTGTGTCAATTAAAGTCACCAGCGTCAGCAAATTGACACCTATGGCCACACCAGCTCTTTCTATCTAACTTGTTGCATCAGATGGAGGAAGAAGCATCAAGACTCTCATAATCACAAATAAATTAAGAGGGTTAGTTTAATTGATTATAATAAAAGCAAAGCACAAGAATCTGGGAAGAAGTGAACCTATCTAGATACTAGATTGATAGATAGCGTGGTAACTCATTATTCTGAATTTAAAATTTATTTGTTTTTGGACAAGTTTCTGAATTTATTTATTTATTTGTTAATAGCAAAAACGACATTAATAAGAAAACGGCAACTCCAAAATTGGTGAATACAATAAAAGGAAACGGTAATTAATAAGAGAGACACGGGGGTCGGGGTGGGACTGACTATCTTTGCAGAAAGAAAGAAAGAAAGATGATCACGGGAAAAGGTTGATCGAGTATAAAGAAGACACTAGAGTAGAGTGGAGACGCACCTGGTGGGTGATGTTGAGGTGGATGATCTTGTTCTTGAGGAGGATCTTGACGGCGAAAGGGAGTCCCGACTCCACGTGCCTCCCCAGCTTCACCTTACCGAAGTTGCCTTCCCCTAGAGTCCTCCCCAGCTCGTACTTCCCCACCCGCATTCCCGACGGCGGCGATGATGATGATCTCCCCATTCGGATCAAAATATACTCTATATCTCTCTCTCCCTCCCTCTCTCTGTGTGTCTTTCGAATTCGCTCAGGTGAGGGAGAGGGTTTAGGGTGATGGATATATTATGTTGTTGTTGATGTAGTTGTTGTTGTTTATGTTGTTGTTGTTGTGTGGAGTCCGTAAGTTATTAAGGGTTGAGTTGTGCTGTATATAAACAGACAGACAGACGTAACGGGGAAATTGCCTGCCCGGTTTTGGAGGGTTATCCTTAAAACGACTCCGTCCTTTTATCCCTCAATATAACAGAGAAATCTACTTCTCCAAGCTTTTTTTTAATATGTATATCGCCATTATTAACAAATATTCAAATCAATTTTCTGGTTATTTAATTTATTTTAAACTTATCAACAATCTCAGAACTTGTATGGGTTACGATTTTTGAACTTTCTAAGGGTTGTGATTTTTTTATCCATAAAAAAAAATTGGCACAAGTCAAAATTTTATCCGGTTACCAACTAAGTTAATCGTCCACTATTTTGAATGAAAAGTACTAACATTTAATGCATCAAACTATTTGGTACTAAAAATGCACTTTTATTTCCAAAGCAATCTCATAAATACATCACACGCAAAATCACATAAATAGTATACCTCAATGTGCTCCAGATAAGACAAATAGCTGTTTTTCTGTTTGTTTGAAGGTTTGGCGTGGGTGTTGGGGTAAGTTATATAGTTAGCGTCGTGATGTAGGCGTGGTTGGGATGTACTTATAATTGGAGCAATCACATTTCTTGTAAAATTGAACCAATTCTCATCTCATCTACTAATATCATATTAACAAGTTGAACTCCTCAGGATCCCAGATTATATCATATTCTGAATAATTATTAAATATCGTAAAGTAAGATGCGTATCCGTGCCGAATCACAAGATCCTCGTCCTTCCACCCCGTCCAAAAGATGCACCCAACTGCACTTCTCATAACATACCATTTCTTTCTAGAAATAAATTACTCATTGATTAATAAATGTATATTAGTGTTGTTTCACAATAAAACAAGCCCCACTTGGAATTTCCGTGGTGAGAACAGAACTGAGATGTAAATGTGTGGTGTGGTTGGACAAGTAACATGTTGTGTGTATATGGCAGCCAACACGGCAACTGACGGGGACGCCGTGGTAGACCCGCTCCTCTCATAATATAGTAGCAGCATCATTCATTTTATTGGTCAAAACCTCCGTTCCGTCCCACGCAATCCTTGGACCCAGTGGCCCACCCGCGCGCATCTAGACGTAGACGGTAGGTTGAATTAACCTTACTTAATTTTTATTTTTGTATGAATATTATGTATATTTTTAAATATATGTCAATTCCAGCGGTATAAGAAAAACACGGGGGCGAATAATCAAGGATCTCCAACTATCTATCAGGATGCAACAAATTCCATCTAAGCTAATCTGATATAATCTAATCGCTGAAGCCAGCTATATATAAACGTATAACAGTAAAATAAAATATAGAACAACGAAACCACGAGCATTTAAACGCATAATACAAGCGCACTTCCCTTCCCCGACCAGTTAACTACATTGAATCGCGATGAAGAAAACAATATGTATATGTCATAATTCCGAAGCCGAAACGTGCCAACAGAGATGAGAGCAGTAGTTAATTGTAGCAACTTACATAAACGAGAGTCAACTGGGAGGTTGTTAATCATTGAAACGAGGTACAAACATTGGGCCACGTCCCACCGCCAGCTCCATTAGCCTATAGCTTCTTAATTGCTAGATTAATTTATCTACCTAGTACCGGCCATGCCAACCCCACTCCATTTGCTTATACTTTTTCCCAACCGCCTAATATAACAACTTGACGTCAGTCTTTCATTCATAAATTCCTAATTAGGAGGTTTAGGATAGATGTAGAAATCAATAGACTCTAATTTTCCACGTTTTGATTACAACCATGAAAAGAAAAATGTGAAGCATGTTGTAAATATCTAGGTGAATAAAATTATACTTAAAAAAAAAATTAAATAACCCCCGCCATTTGATGTTCTACCTGCCTTTGGCTGTCTGTACGCGTTTATCCAATCTTCTCATGTGATTTTACCATTCAACCAACTCAGATACCCTGCCTTCCTGGCTAGGGAATTCTTTTAATAAGTAGCCATTGGCCACTTCTTTGTCCCGATTATCTATTTTTCTATTATTAAAAGAATTTACTAGCCGTGCCACTTCTTGGTCCCGATTATCTATTATTCTATTGGTCCACCAATATCTTATAGCGAAATTAGGCGCTGTCATTAATAAATTAAAGTGAGCATTACCATCTAGATTTGCTCGCCGTTGATTTAGGATGGTTCATACAAGTTTATTAATCATATGATGGGATTCACACGTACAATATTTTTTTTTTGGGTAAGAAAATCACGAACAATATATATGGACACTTTTGATATTGTGCCTAAGAGAAATGGCCAGGACTTGAAAGCTTCAGTTTCCTTTTTATTTGGAACTCTAACTTAGACAAACACTAGTACACCATTCAATATATGATAGTATAATTGTGTTATATGTTGATACATCATATTATATAAATTGGTACTTCATCGGTACATAATAGTACAATATCCACATATTGTGGACACCATAATACAACAATGACTATAAACTTTCGGAGATTTTACCTCTTGTGCGGTGATTTTCCATTCTCTAACTACAATTGTTCCATCGAATAGAATTATTTTTAAGAAGGTATGACGAGAGAAGTAATTTTGAAGTAACCAATTCTGGAATGCCGAGACATATACATATACATATATGTATATGTATACATATACATATATATACATATAGGTATATGTATTTTTTGTGGAATCATGATACTCATTCTTTTTTTTGGTGTAAGCTTAGGTATCTGACCCACTGACCGATTATTCCTATTCGAGAGTAAATTCTCTTGCAAAGTGTTTCAGCTCTCTCCTAATGGCGGTAAAGACTCATTCTTGGCAACACTGAATTTGGGCTTTTTAGCATAGAGAAAAATTTGTCAGTATGTGTACATAATGGGTGGGTAGTCTAGCAAGCACGACTCCGACTAATTTGGACAGATTCGTAGGCAAATACATTATTATCATTTTCAGATAACACATAAGAGAGAAGATCAATGCTTACTAATTTGTTGGACCAAATAAAGCGACATATATATCTACTAAAAATAAAAGAGGATACCAAAAGAGAATATCATACGAGTGAGATCGCATATCCCAAAATGGAAGATATTGTCTGGGGCAATATCAATTAGATACCAATTACATGGTACGCACCAATGTTACCGAAGCTACCAATTACAGGAACATTTATTTTCATTATTGGTGTTTACACATACGAGCATTTTTGGCCACAGACGCATGAGATTGAGACGAGAGAGCTTCTCTCCTCGGGAATTTGTATTTCATCAACACCACTCCACTTGTTGATCGTTGCTTACCATGAATGGCATGCAAATTACATTATCCGCACCGACCCACTCAATTATTGGTCTCTCTCTCTCTCTCTCTCTCTCTCTCTCTCTCTCTCTCTCTCTCTCTCTCTCTCCAATTACGCGTATCACTTCTTATTTAGGAATTTGAAACCCATTTCTATATAAGAAATGGCAAGTCCACCGCAATTAGTAAGAATCGATTTTTTTAACAAAATGGTAAAACTTGCAGAGGGAACAAATATACTTGCATGTAATCAATCAATCCTTCACAATATCACAAATAAAAAAGCCATTAAAGATTGACAGCGAAGTCGAAACCTCACCACTCAATTTTATTTAGTTTATTTGATCATAAAAGCCATTACGTCGCCATGGTTGTCAACCTCTAAAATAAATGACGCCACACCAGGCGGAAACATGATCCAACACTCCTGGCCATCATTTCTCTTTATTCATTCCAGTTTCTGTTGTTATCGTGGCTCTGAAATTATACTGAAGAATCCTTGTTGTCCACTTGTACATGTTAAACCCCAAACAAGCTACCCTTTTTTTCAAGTAAAAATATTATTATTGTTATTATTTCAAACTAAAATACTCTCTCTCATGCTCATAAATTTGATCCATAGCACATACTGATTTGTTTTCTGATTCTTGAGATAATAAGGAATTCATAAAAGTTTGTCTAAAAAACGGAATTCATAAAAGTCCAGATTTCAATTTTAAAGGGTAGTTGACCTAACATCACAACCAGTAGTATTAAATTGATAAAGTCCAATTTCATGTGTAACATCAATGCAAGAACTTTTTAATCAATTAGTTTAGATATTATCGAATCAGCTAATTCGTGTGGTAGAAAAATACGAAACTTCGTCCTCGAGTGCCGAAGTTGTACTACAATGTTTTCCAATTTGCATTAAGATGATACTACTTGCTCTATTCTACCGGATCAAATATGCCAAAAGCAAATGTTCGGACGCGGTTATCTGCCACGACAAGTACCTTAGAATATAATTTTTATTGTGAATCTCTCTAGCATCAGTAATCCACCCTCTCTCCGAAATTGTATTATGTTGATTAATGTTGGGAGTAGAAACCGTCTCCACGTTGCGTATTGTCCAATTGACTTGTTCATAGATTTTTTTGCAAGTAAATGTGTTTATTAATGGTAGAAGGGGAGAAAACGGAATAGAACACACACAAAAAAATCAAGAGCGAACTACCGGAGTTCTACACCCACTCAAACCCCTATCGATAAGACCCACACCTTTCACCGAGGGACAAAGACGACAACCACCATAAGATTGTATAAATGTTATAATTGAGGGCCTCACAATTATTCGATTCGCAAAACCTAAAAAGAAAAAGCGACACCAAGAAAAGAATTGTTTCGTATTCCCTGCTACATAATCATCAATAATAGCAAACAGACTAACTATGTACAAATATCGTAACCTACCCCGAAGAAACTGTCCCTAAATTATCAAAGCTACATAATGCTCCCTAAGGTTTGCTTCCTTCTAGGCGTCGCCGCAGATTAGTTGGACACCCAACAAATGCGAACCTTATAATTTTCTTCAAGTAAAATGCTATATTAAAAATCAGAAAATTACAACTAAAGAAGAAAAAAATAGGGAACATACTTGTTAATTACAACCACACGCACCTATTCGAAAAAAAACACGTGTAGGAAAAACCCACCAGATTAGAAATAATTCCAAAAATAAATAAGTTATTAATTACCAATATCCTTTAAATTGTTGACCAAAGAATTCATTCTCTCGTCTGATAGTAGATAAAATGTTTGAAAATTTCATATCGCCCGAAATATCCTTACCGAAGCTAATCACCCCAACTCCCTCGCCATATAAACTTCAACCAAGTTCATATAAATACCATTCAAGACGATCTGCTTACCAATAAATAGCTCCATCTGTTAAGTGGCTTGTATATCGTAGTTGTGTTATTGCGCCTCTTTTTAAGGTGTTATTTTTATGGGATCTCCGGATCAACAAATGGTCATCTTCCGATGCTAAACTCCCTTCCTTCATATTGCTTTTATATTACAAAAAGCAGGCAGGCCTGTAAGTTATTTTCTTTTTTCTATTGATGAGCTTTTTTTCCCTCGACAAGCATTACGTTGCTCCAGGAATTTCCAATGTGTACCAAAATAAAATAAAGACGGGGAGAAACAACATATTAGATATTACACCACCAAGTGCTTACAGCAATCTCGCCTCATCTATTTAAATCTAGGAAAAGGAAAATGTCTCGATTAATAAGATTCCTACTAGTCATGGATTGGACCAAAACAGCCAATTCACCCACATGAAAAATGCCAAACCTTCCTAATCATACAAATAGTGCATCCTACTGTCAAAGACCTTCCCGCCTTGAAGTAATATTGTATATATCCCCGAGTAAACAAGAAGAACCTCCCACACCAATATTCCATTTTCTAGACCCAATAGAATTATAGACTTTACATACATTAACAATCACCTCAAGTCAAATTTACACACAACTGACTATCCGACAACGATCAATTAGAACACCACATCCTGGAGTCAGCATCAGGCAATGTCACCCCAATCTTGAAGCAACAGTTTCAGGCCATCCAAATGATGTGTCCGGGGACAACAATGGTGTTGCTGCTGCATAACAAGTCGGCGCATTTGTAAGAATACTTGGGCATAGTCAATGCTACAGATGGTCTAATTTGGGATAATAATCACCTCTTTGTCAGAGAGTATCTTTAAATTGAAAGAATAACCGCAACCAACATGTCAACGATGATCTTCAGCCTTCAACGAGACCAATTCACTGCTCTGCACTTGATTTCGGAGCCTCGTACTATTGGGCAACCATTTTGGAAGATTCTCTGGCCATAACCTTGCACAGGGACACAAGCACAAATATATCAAACTGGCCACGTTCCCAACTTAGAAGATCGCATTGGCAAAAATCCAAATAAGGACTCTATCTCTGCTTCATCCCCCAGAAGGATGACACTCACCCCTCCCAATCTAAAAAAAAAAGTTATCTCAGAATGGAGACAGGAGGCCGAGTCAAGAAAACCATTCTGGATTGCCAGATGTATTATCAAATCACAGCAGATGGCTTTTTATTTTACCAGGAAGGATAGCAAACAGCTGAAATCCTCCCTTGACGGTTTTTCATGAACATTTTCCCTTTCTCCTACCACTAGGAACCACTACTTAATCTAAACATAAACAAGGCTTTGGTGACTTACAGCTGCAATCTCTCATGTATTGCCCTCCTCACAGAAGAGTTGAGGCCATAAGCTATCGAGTTGAAAAGACCCTGAAGCATTGAAGAAAATTGATTTATATGCACTGTAATGGTAAACATGATTTATATTTTTCACCTCCCAAAGCGGTGGTTGCTTGCTGAGTTCAGAATTATCATGTAGGCAAAAGGTTCAGGCAAGAACTTGAACATGATTATGCATCAACAAAAATTCAGACATGAAACAGGCAGACTTTTTCTACCATGCCACTGGTGCCAACTTATCGTGTCTATGTGGCCAAACTAGCGACAAACTTCCATAAAAAGATTTCAACTCTGTTGAGATCCTAAATAAGTGGGTGTTAAAAGAAATCTAGAGTGATTACATTCACAGTTAAAATTCCAAGCATGCTTGAAATTGCATTTAATGTCACAATATTGAGTAGCCATGTCAATGCCAGGAACGGAGAGGCACTGCTCAAACTTGATCAAAACTTCAGCAGATTGTCCATAGTCACTCAGGGAAGTTTATGAGGAACAGAGAGGTTGCTGCAACTTGAGCATGGCCATTAACTTCCGCAAATTATCCATCGTGGATTTGGGAAGTTTATAAGGGCAACTGGGACAACTGAGATCATATACACTCTCGTATAAAAGTATAAGAAAGATAGCAATCCAGAAGACTTATCTGTGAACCAGTTTTGGTATTAACTAAACCTAGAAATGTATAGTACTAACGTGTTAAACTTGTGGCATTGTAAAAAGAATAGGACAAGGATAAAACTAAGACCAACTTGCATTTGGACTTCATGCTATATTTTCCTAAACCCTGTTATACAGGTGATACAAAACAACACAAGATAGATAAGTTCACTCTATGAGTACTTCATCATTCTAAGCATTTAATTTTATTGGTCAAAGCATAAGCATAGCTAAAAGGAGAGTGGAAAGCAAGCTACAAACTGTGGCACTTACCATAAGAGCTGCTGTCCCCACATCAAGAACTGATAGCCAAAAGATCTTATGGGTTGGGTCAATAAAGTCATGAATGCGATTAATAGTGCCAAAGGCCCATGAACCTATTAAGATGAGTGGATAGTATCCCCATCGGCTCAGTGCCTGCAAAGACAAAGTTGAGGGAGGATGAGATCATTATGAAGAAAGGGATTCTCTGCACAAGCTACCACTGCCGGTCATAGTTGAGCTACGAAGCCGTGATGATGAGGTCAGAAGAAAGATAGGCATGAAGAAGTAGGACACACACACCCGCAACTTTTTTCAAAACTTGGGTATCTGATGTAATGAATTTGCAAACAGAACTTTCAATTCGAGCAACAGCACAAGACAGGCAGATAGAAGAATGAATTAGGTGCAAGTCGCAAATAGAAGAAGCAACATTCTTTGACGTACCTTTGTGTCTGGCCCAGAGTCAGATTGATATGGACGATCCGACATTCCTGCTGCCATCTGCGGATGCAAAATCAGAATGAATACGCAAGCAGCAATGCGCTAAACGAAATGCTAGAGAAGAGGAAAGAAGGGACACCGAAAATAGGGGGTACGTACACGGGCGGCATTGTTAAGCATTCTGATGACTTGAAAGTAAGTAAAGCCGTTGTAGAGTATGGCTCCCCAGAGTGGTGCATAAAAGGTTATGAAGTGAATAGCCTGGCATAAGCCGACAGGAGCTCCAGTAAAGATCTTGCAGACACTCGACGGTTCCACTTAAAAAGAGAGAGAGAGAGAGAGAGAGAGAGAGAGAGAATCGGGAGAAAGAGGTGTGAGAGTTGCTGCTACTCACGGTAGAGGTCCTGCCAGCTTTAGTCCAACAGGAGGCGCTTAAGTGGCCATGGTCATTCCCGAATGAGCGCACGACAGTGGAAACCAAAGAAGTCCCTAAATGAAACCAAGGATGCAACGAGATGCTTGCTAAGCTCTAATAGGAAGATTAAAACTAAACTAAACTATGTAATAGTAGTAGTAGTAGTGGAAACCGTACCCCAGACGTAGAGGTGGAAGATGGAGTCGAGGTCGTGGAGGTCGGTCTTGTGGCGGACGACGGTGCGGTGGAGGGTGAAGGCGATGACGGTGGTCCAGAGGAAGGAGGCGACGCAGAAGAAGTGGGAGGCATAGCCCTGGGAGTAGCAGAAGAAGCCCCTGGAGGGGTCACCGACGATGGTGAAGAAGCTGCAGAGCATGTCGGCGAGGGCCAGGTAAAGGACCAGCTTCAGCGGCGACGAGTGCTTGCGGAGGTCGCGGAATAGCAGGTAGCAACCCACTATGAAGGTGGACCCCACCAGCGACAGGCATGCCCCGCCCGCGCTTATCCTCCTCAGCGCCCTCCTCTCCCCCGCCATCAGCAGCCCCCCTTCCCCCATCCCCTCCATTTCCCTCCCTCTTTCTCTCCCCCCTAAACCCTAAACCCCTAAGTCCCAATCCCAACTCCAAACCCCCTCTCTCTCTCTCTCTCTCTCTCTCTCTCTCTCTCTCTCTCCCTGCAAACCTGCAATTAATCAATTAATTAAATCAAATTAAGTTTTGAGGGATTGAGATCCCACCCGCTAAGGCCGCCTTTCCTTTTTTTCTTTTATCAAACTGCTTCCTATACTTGTGACCATTATACTTGTGTTAGGTTGGATAGATTGGGTTGAGTTGAGTTAGGTCAATTTGATCGAGTCAGGTTGGGTAAGGGTATAATGGTCTTAAAAAAATTTATGTTGACTACTGACATCAGCGGTTGACCCGCTAGGGCTTAAACGTCTATGTTATTTTGTACAGCAGGAACGAAAAGAGTAGTTTTGAAACAACATTACATATATTTTTTTTTTGGGGGGTTGCGGAAATATAATAATATACGCATAAAGTTGAAGAGAATTATTCATTTGGTACACAACAATCACCCCACCCACTGTTAGTAGTAGTAGTGTTCAAGTGAAATTACGCAACAACATTGGTACAATAACAATACAATTAAATTGCCCGCAAATGTACATTCATTTGGATGGGCTTACAACTCCAGTGGGCCCTGGGCCCGCCTGATACGAATCATGCGCCAGCGTCTGCACCAGACCCCAAAAAAACACAAGTTCAGTTCAGATCAAATTACAACAAAGGACAGACGAGAAGAGAAGAGGCTCTCAACTGACTGACTGGTGGTGGTGGTGGTGATAGATAAGAAAAGATAAGATAGATTACCTGTTCCTGGGAGCGGAAGTACATGAAAGGGGTGTACTGCAGGAAATTGGACACCCTCGATGTGTAAATATCTGCGTACTTCTCTATTTGTCTCATCAGGTGGCTCTTGTCCCACAGCCCCGCCCTCGACAGGAACCCCCACCTCGTGTTGAACAGCTCCCCATCCTCCTCCAGTGACGGCGCTATCTTGTCGTCCAGCCTCTTCATCACTATCAGCAGCTCCTGCAAGCTCTCCGTCAGTTGTTGATCCTCCATCTTCGTAGCCGCCAGCGTCTGCCACCAACCATCACACACCAACAAATAAGAACAATAATAAAACCACCACCTCAAACTCAGGACTCAAAACTCTCGGCTTCATTATCTCTCTATCCAACATAAATTATAGCGCTAGGCTTACTTGAGCCGGCCGCCCCCTGCTTCGCCTTTGGAGAGCAAGCCTGAGCTGGTTAAATAGGTCCCCTACTACCTCCTTCTGATTAATGAGCTCAATGAGTGTTGCACGATGATCGCGGCTTCGAATCAAGGCGATATACTGATACATTTCATTGTCAAACCGCAATCAGCATATAAAATTCAGTCACCAGTTTCAGCTAACTAACTGTGTCCTACAAAGGGTGGTCACCAGTAATCAACATCATTCATCAAAGAAGATGAAAAAAAGTATCAATATCCCCACCTCATCCTCCAGTTCCCGGCAGATTAATGCTGTCCTCCACCTTAGGTGAACTTTAGATTGGCTAACATCGGTATAAATATGGTCACCTACATATAAAATCTCATCCCCGTGGATACCGAGGGAGTTCTCCACCATCTGGGCGCTCCCCCCTGAGTACACACCTCCTGCACAAGGACATGAAGGGTATTGCACATTAGCAAATTCGCAGCTGCTTTCAGATGAGTCGAGAAAAAAACTGTACAAGGAAAATCACCTGTACGAGCCTTGAAGCATGGACGCATTAGCCCTTCTCCAGTTACCACCTCATACATGGGATGCGACATTTGAAAAAACTCTGGCTTCCTAGCCGATACTATGACCTATAAATTTGCATACCATTAAGATACCATTGTTAATTGGAAGGAAACTGAATATCACACGAAATGGAGTGAATCCAGACAAAGCATAGCAGGTTTGCAAGCTTAACATAAGCACTTTGAATTAAAATTTACGAGTGCCATATAACTTTACTTCTCTTTTCGCCAATCCGATGAAAGCTAAGAATCACTACAGAGCAAGAATTACGAGGGCTACTCACTATGTCAAATAGATCCCGCCAGCTCATATCATTTGGGAGAAACCTGTTGAAAGAATGCTTCATCATGTTGTCTGTGTAATGGTAGTCAGAGTTGGTAATAAGCAGGAGCTTTTTACCAGCCTGCCAAGTGAAAATCTCCGAGTCATTTATACAAGTTATTTATTTCTGGCTGCACCGAGAAGGATGCCAAAAACACTAACCTCCTTTTGGTCTAAGAGCGCTAAAGGTAATTCAGGATCAGGCTCCACAAAGAGCTCAGGCTTTGACATTATTTCACTCTGTACAAAGGCCATACAGGATTAAGCAGCGCCATAACAGATGAACAAACACACTTGGGTTGGTGTACCTTCAATTGGCCTTCTACGTGTGCTCGAAATAAAGCCTTCCCTACAGCCTGAAAGCTGTTCAAACTGTTATCAAAAGCGCATGGACAAATTGGACATCTTGTATTTTTCATTCAAAGATCAAGTCAAACATGCCTTGTAAAGCCCTTTGTAGTCAAGTGGTCCCAATTCTGCTGTTATCTGCCCGTCATCCAATCTATCAACCATCTGGAACTGAATCAGTCAGGAACTTGTATTGCATACACACAAGTCTAGCAATTATAAGAAACCAAGAAGCACAGAAGCTCTCTGTACTAGAAGACGTGTGATATAGAGTAAAACTGTGTCATAACCTACCTGCATGAAAGCCACCGCTTCTGAAACCGAAAACAATGTGTTCAGAAACTCCCATCGACTTTCTTTTCGCAAATCGACCAGTTCCCTCCCATAAATCTCACTTCCTTGCATATAAATTGATACATCATACAGAATTCTAGTTTAACCAAAAGAACCAGAGAAAATAAGGAAAAAGGTGCCAAATTTCCAAAAGATGGCACCGTTTAATTCGCATTCAAACTGGAAAGAATTCCACTCAACTTTTTCGTGAAGCACCCAGTGCACGTGCTTAAAACACGACTACGATTTCAGGACCTATTTTATACAAGGAGCAAGATGTACCTTACAACACGAGTAGAAAGCATCTTGGTGCCATGCATGGCCCTTTTAACGTAACCAAATCGATCAGCTTTGACCAAATTCCCTTTCTCTTTGTCGATCACGAGACCTCGAATAACCAGGTCAGGATCAAATTCGAGGCCGTCGACAGGGAAGCCCATGTTCTTCAAATTATCCATGCAATAGTCATAAGCCCTTCCTTCCCAGGCCTGCCAAGTCGTAAACCCAAACAAAAGAATCTCTCAAGTGTCCACGAAGTACTGCAGAAATGAGCCGGCGACAGTCTTTCACCAACGCATTAAAAAGACAGAAGAAGCAAACACACAATTATGAATTACGACCCTAAAGGCAACACCAACAGAGGAGCGGATATACATACCATGACGTTGTAGTGAATCAATGTATAGTCCATGTCATATCCGATAGCACTGATTGACCGGAGATTCAAAGTACGGCTACAAAATATACCGCGAGATGAAGTCCTTGCTGCATAAGGACTCTGCACACAAATTGGCTGTTATCATCGGGGGGCAAAACTTATATGACAAAAAGGTTTCTTTCTCATTTTCAGACAACACAAAAAGATAAAATGCGGGAAGCAAAAGAAGGAAGGGGGAAGAGAGGAGAGAGCACCGCACCGAGACACCCAAGTCAGAAAGTAAGCCCTGTGCTTCCTCAGCCTTAGTCCTAGCCACTTGTTCAATTGGACCTTGGAGTGCGGCGTGGCCATCGACCCCTACCCAAGAAGGACGACACAGACAGACAGAGACCAATAGCGGATCATCATATCAGAAACAACACAACACAACAGAAAGACTTTGCAACTGACAGTGGAAAACAAAAAAGGGCGATATTTTTGTGTAAAGCGAAAAGCAGAAGCACAGAGAAAGAGGAGGAGGAGGGTACCGAGAGAGTCAAGATGGTGAGGATTGAGGTTCAAGTCGCCTCTGGTGCTCTGGCCCAGGTAATCGACCTCGCTCTTGTTGGAACTGGTGACAGAGAACACTTTATCATCCCCGAGGTCGGTGGAGGTATTCGCCTGGTGGACCCCAGCTCGCCACCTGGAGACCGAGACAGAGACTGAGACTGAGACTGGCCATTGGGGGGGCCTCGCTCTCCCCAGCCCCGGGAAAGGGAGCCTCCCCAACACCACCACCACCTCCAAAGACATATATATAATATGTATATACACACACACACAGAGAGAGAGAGAGAGAGAGAGAGAGAGAGAGAGAGAGAGAGTTTGGCTGATTTCGTAAGCGGAATGAATAAAATCTCAAGGGTTTAGGGGAAAGAAACTAAGTCAGAGAGGGCATCTCTATCTCTATCTATGTTTGCTTTTTTTTCTTTAATAATTAGTAGAAGAGGATGGATGGATGTATCTCTCTCTCTCTCTCTCTCTCTCTCTCTCTCTCTCTCTCTCTCTCTCTATCTATCTAACTAAGACTAAGAGGCGTTGAATTCGACCCTACGCTCAAGTCTCAACTACTACTAGTACTAGGTGCTAAATTATTTATTTTATCTGTTGATGGAAGCTCTCGATTAGGATCCGGTCCAGGGTAGTTCTTCGTAATTTTGAATTGAAGGTTAGTTAGGTTTTTCGTTTTGACGGTTTTCTGATAATTCAATTTTTATTTGGAATTTTATGCTTCTTGCTCATTCATGTTTTCCTCCTCTTTGTCATTCATATTTCATACCTAGTTAGTCCCCATTAACCTGCTTGAAATTTTCCAACAAAATATTAGTAAATGAATCAGGAAAAAAACATATTAGATTATTGCTGCCTCTTGTGGCGCCGTATTTACAAACTAACCCCTGGGCTCAAGGCTCATTTATATTAAAATGGATAATAGCATATCCATTAGGCCTTTGGACACCACCGGGTCAGATAATTTGGACAGCCTCACTCACAGACACCATAGATGGAATTTGGGCCTCGTACACCGTCGTCTTATGGAAGGATCATTAACATGTGTTAGTAGAAATTGAAAAATATATAAATAAGAAAACGAAAATTGCAGAGCCGAAGATAAACTTCTGCACTTGAGCGAAAAATCGCCTAATCCTCGGTGCAAGATTACCAAGGCGGCTCACTCCAGGGTTCACTCTGCTCTCTCTGAATTGTGCACACAATCACAAAGAGATGGAACTCTCAAAACAATTTAGGGAAGAAGAGCAAAAAATAGTTTTTTCCCGATACCTTTATTAAATGTAGAGATCATCCTTATATAATAGTCCTAGTAACTGAAACTCAGAAATTTTAGGGCATGAACCCACTCTATCAGATCTGAATCAAGCAGGTGAGAAAATTCAGCTTTTGACCAAGTATTAAGGAAATAAGGTAGTGTAGAAGCTGCTAGGTAAATGAATAATTTTTAACAAACAATTTCACCATAAATCGTGGTCCACAGCAGCCCAAAAATGAATCACATCAAGGCCCAATTTGAAACAGCCCAACAATCCCCCACATGTTTCAAAATCAATATCATGACAGTAAACAAACTGATGTCTTTTGGACTTGAATCAGTAAAACAAAAATTTGAGAGTTCCGCAATAAACACTTCATTAGTAAATCATACAACCCTGCATTACTAATGCACAGTAAGTCTTCTCCCAACTTATCTGTTTATTCACTTCATGAACTTGCATCAGCTTAGGTGACTCATCAAGTGTGTGTTGCTGCACACCCCTACACAGGAATGAGTTCATTAAGAGATCAGTAATCTCATCCTTCCATTAAACAACAATACAGGATAATTTTATTCTACATCAGATTAAGATTATACCTTCGTTTGACCTCATTGAACCAGAATTCAAAGCACAGCTGAATTCTTAGTTGGGTATCCAGAATAATCTTAATTTGAAAGAGATTTTAATCCCATTTCTTTAGCTGTGTCCAGGACCATTCGTCCACATAGTCCCTTTGTCAGGGGGTCGGCTAAGTTCCTCCCTGATCTTACAAATTCCAGCGATAACACACCTGTTTTGATTAGGCTGCGAATCACCTTATATCGCATACGAATATGCCTTTTCTTCCCATTATACAGTGCGTTCATTGCAACAGCAATCACAGCTTGAGAATCACATCTCATAGAGATAGGCGGACAAGGTCTTCCAATCATCGGGAAGTCAGCCAAGAGATTCCTCAACCAATCAGCTTCTTATCCTGCCAGTTCAACAGCAATCAATTCAGATTCCATAGTAGAGCGAGCAATACAGGTTTGTTTAGTAGACTTCTAAGCAACTGCTCCTCCACCTAAAGTGAAAACAAAACCACTAGTAGAGTTCACTTCATCATTATCTGACACCCAATTAGCATCACAGTATGCTTCAAGTATACAAGGAGTACTAGAAAAACATAGACTCCAATCTTCCGTGCCTTTAAGATAACACATTAGTCTAACAAGAGCTGACCAATGATCTGAATTCGGATTATAAGTATATCTGCTCAATCTACTAACTGCATAGGCTATATCAGGTCTTGTGCAATTCATCAAGTACATTACACTACCTATTATCTTAGCATAATCAGATTGTTTAACAGCTGTCCCTTATTCTTATATAAGTGATAAGATGAATTATAAGGAGATTTAACAACAGGTTTATCCTAAAATCCAAATTTCTTAAGAATCTTTTCAATTTAATGGGATTGATTAACAGAAAAGCCAGATTCTAATTTGTTAACCTTCATTCCAAGTATAACATCAACTTTATCTAGATCCTTCATATCAAATTTAGAACTCAAAAATGCTTTAGTTTCACAAACAAGATCAAGTGTGGTTCCTAGAATAAGCATGTCATCTACATAGAGACATATAATAACATATCCATTTTCATCAGATTTGGAATACACACAAGTATCCCCAAAATTAGACATAAATCCATTATCATGCAATGTATCATCAAATTTCTTAAACCATTGCTTAGGAGCTTGTTTAAGTCCATATAGAGATTTAATTAGTTTACAAACTTTGTGTTCCTGACCAGCTACAATAAATCCTTCTGGTTGAACCATATAAATTTTTTCATGCAAATCTCCATTCAAAAATGCTATTTTCACATCCATTTGATGCACAACTAATTTATGAATCGAAGCAAGTGCAAGTAATATTCTAATTATAGCTATTTTAGTAGCAGGTGCATAAGTATCAAAATAATCAACTCCCTGTTTTTGAGAAAATCCTTGTGCCACCAATCTTGCTTTGAATTTGTCTATTGAACCATCAGCTTTGAGCTTCTTCTTTAAAATCCACTTCCATCTAATTGTCCTGCAACCTCTAGGTAGATCCACAAGCTCCCAAGTATGGTTAGACATAATAGTTTCAATTTTATTGTTTACAGCTTCTTTCCAAAAAATAGCATCTACAGATTTCATAGCTTCAGAATAAGATTTAGGATCTTCTTCTATTAAGAAAACATGCAAGAATTCTTCATTAACCACTCCATGTTCAGCCAGAAATGCAGTAATGAAATCAGAACCAAAATCAGTTTATGTTCTAACTCTCTTACTCCTGCGAGGTTCATCATGAGATTCATTCAAAACCCTTTTACTTGAGGTACTACTAGTAGAGCCAGAATCTGATTTTTTATTGAAAGGAAATACATTTTCAAAGAATTCAACATCTCTAGATTCAATCATGCTATCAAATTGCAAAGAATCAGATTTAAATGTTAAACATCGATAAGCTGCACTATTTTGAGCATAACCAACAAATACAGCATCTACTGTTTTAGGTCCAATATTAGATCTTTTAAATAATGGTAAACCAACTTTAGCAAGACAACCCTATACTCTCATATAGCTCAAATTAGGACTATATCCTTTCCACATTTCATATGGAGTTACATCAATGCCTTTATGTGGAACTCTATTCAAAATATAGCATGCTGAAAGGATAGCTTCCCCCCACATTTGGTTAGGCACACCTGAGCTTATCAACATAGCATTCATCATATTTTTCAAGGTATGATTTTTCCTTTCTGCAATCCCATTCTGTTGTGGGGTGTAAGGAGCAGATTTTTCATGGATTATACCTTCTTTTAAACACAAGTCTTTTAATTTTTCAGATTCATATTCTCCACCTCTGTCAGACCTTAACCTCTTAATTTTCCTATCCAGTTGATTTTCAACTTTAGCCTTAAATTGCATAAATATTTCACATGCTTCATCTTTGGATCTTAACAAGTATACTCTAGTGTATCTAGAGGAATCATCAACAAATGAAATGTAATAATGTTTACCTCCTCTACTGACTGTATAATTAAAATCAGCCAAATCAGAATGAATAAGCTCAAGTAATTCAGATTTTCTACTAACTTGAGAATTGAATGGTTTAGTAGCATGCTTAGCTTCTACACATATTTCACATTTGGGCACATTCTTCTCCAAATTATCAGGAATCAAATTAGCATGCTTCAATCATTTGATAGAATTGACATTTAAATGTCCTAATCTACCATGCCATTTATCTAAAGCACTCACAAAGTAAGCAGAAGCAGCAGCGTTTATTTCATTCATGATATCAAGAACAAATAGGTTTGCATTACAAAAGGCCTTAGCTATATAAGCTCTATTCTTAGTGATAACTAATTTTCCAGCATCTAAAGTCTGTTTAAATCCAGCTTTCATAAGCAAAGCACTAGAAATTAAATTCCTACGCATATCAGGCACATACAAAACCTTAGTCAAAGTTAAAATTCTTCTAGAGGACAGATTTAAAGCCACATCACCAATTCCAGCAACTTGAAGAGATCCTGCATCTTCTAGGAACACATTATCATGCTGAGACTCATCCAGTGATTTAAAAAGAGATTTTTGGCTGCATATATGACGAGTGGAACCACTATCAATGATCTATTCCACCATGTCACTAGCAGCATGTACCTCCATTGTAACAGCAATGAGGTTGTCCTTCAACTTGCTTTGAGTTTTGTTTCCATCTTTCAGTTGAGGAGGCAGCTGACAATCCTGCTTCTTATGACCAGGTTTGTTACAATTCCAGCATTTTAGCTTCTTCTTGAATTCAGTAGAAAACTTTCCAGCATGTGCTTTCCCCTTGAATTTGCTCGAATATGACCTGTTCTTACCACCAGCAGGACTTTCCACCACATTAGCATTATTAGGTAAAGAACGAGTAACTTGATTGTTACCTAGGTATTTCCTGTTGGCATCTTCAATCATAATATCGGTAATCAGTGCATCGAGAGAGAGCTTCTTCTTATCGTGTTTCAACTTGGAAGCATATTCGCTCTAGGATGGTGGAAGCTTGTCGACGAGCACATAAGTAGCCAGCATCTCATCCATGGGGATCTCTTCAGCTTGTATTTTGGAGACAATGGATTCATATTCATGAAGGTGGTCCAAAATAGGTTGATCATCCTTCAGTTGAAAAGAATTCCATTGGGATGTGACATATTGCTTCTTCCCCTCATCTTCAGCTCCATACCTTTTCTTCAAATTGTCCCAGATCTCCTTCGCTGAATTGTAATTGACATAAATGTCAAAAAGCTTGTCAGACAGATGGCGAAGGATGTGGCCACGACAGGTTCGATTGTGCTCTTCAAAGGTGCCTTTGGCCTTCTTTCTCCCCACAGATTTGTCACCTCCTTTCTGAGATTCTAGCAGCTTTTCTTTGTCTGAATCAGATGAAACAGAACTCTTTGCTTGAGGAGTTTCCTGTGCAGCATCTAGAGAGGCGAGCAAGGATGACGATTCTAGGGCCTTCCCTTCTTCAACCACATAGTCGATGCCCAGCTCTTGGAAGAAGAAGATCACCTCCTGGGATCATCGCTGGTGATTGGGTCCAACAAACGGTCCCAATTTAGACAAATCTGGAACAGCAGGATTCTTCGGCATTTTTAATCTCACCAACAAGTATAATTTTTTCGCTCAAGATTGTTAGTAGAAATTGAAAAATATATAAATAAGAAAACGAAAATTGCAGAGCCGAAGATAAACTTCTGCACTTGAGCAAAAAACCGCCTAATCCTCGGTGCAAAATTACCAACGCGGCTCACTCCAGGGTTCACTCTGCTCTCTCTGAATTGTGCACACAATCACAAAGAGATAGAACTCTCAAAACAGTTTAGGGAAGAAGAGCAAAAAATAGTTTTTTCCCGATACCTTTATTAAATGTAGAGATCATCCTTATATAATAGTCCTAGTAACTGAAACTCATAAATTTTAGGGCACGAACCCACTCTATCAGATCTGAATCAAGCAGGTGAGAAAATTCAGCTTTTGACCAAGTATTAAGGAAATAAGGTAGTGTAGAAGCTGCTAGGTAAATGAATAATTTTTAACAAACAATTTTACCATAAATCGTGGTCCACAGCAGCCCAAAAATGAATCACACCAAGGCCCAATTTGAAACAGCCCAACAACATGCACGTCACTCCTCTTCTTTTTCGACAACTCTATTGTAACATCATCTAACAAACATCAACTACTTATAGGGTAGTTCTTGACTTGGACTGTGTCTGATACGACACACGTAGAGAAGCTTGTAGCACAAAATAAAAAGAAAAATAACAAATCTTTGATTCCCGGAAATAGAAAAGAAGATAACAAGTGTAATTAAAGTGGAGTGTCTGAAAGACGCATGGAAATGGGAGGGAAAGGAGCCCCCACCGTCCGTGAGGCCGGCCGGGGGTTGGATCCACAAATCAAAAATATAGACAAGACACAAATAGAAGTTGTCATTACTTACACATAAAATTAGCATATAGACAGACGACACCGATCGAGAGAGACAAAAAAAAAAGGGGCATGTCATTCTCTCTGGCCACCTCAAACAGAGAACAAGACAACATTAGACATTACATGGGCTAATCACATGTGCTGCTCAATGTCTGGGTTGATTCAATCTTTCAGGCCCACCTCTTTTTTTGGTTTTTGAACTTTTATCCTCAAAAGGACTAATATTATTGAGAAACGTTATAATGGTCAACCATGGACCAACCAATCAAGATATGCCAGTATATTTCTAATCACCTAATTAATTAAATGACTAGAATCACTAATTATGGAAATAAAATAAGTTATAATTTTGAGAAAATGAAATGTTTCCTAAACAAAAATATTGTATTTTGCAAAAACGAATCAAGCCCATTAATAAAAGAAATATTCAAATCGTCTTGTATTTTAGTTATCCTAAAGATATCGTGGAGAAATAATTGTTAAAAAAATGCGATCATGATGAATCACCGCATAACGATTACTTATATAATATTTGCTTTCTGAGAAAAAACTTGTACATTTATTAAGAGCTAACATATGTACGTGGAGTTAGATTTCTCTCTTCTCCAAAACTTTTGGAGTGATCTATTTGCACAAATCATGAAAAGATTTCTGTGCCTGTGGAGTTGTTTAAGCAAGGATGCTTTATGTATAGATCCATCTACGAGGAGTAATAAAAGTAACAAATATTTACTTGTAACAATTACGTGGGTTTTTTTTTATAAAGAGTATATTCGTTAATGTAATTTTTTTTATAAAGATATATGGTTTGCATTGGTATGATAAAATAATTTATTTAACTATATCAAATAGTTTATTCAATTATATCAAATATTATGTCACATTAAATACTTAATTTGATAATATTAATTGTGATTTTAGTAGAGTATCATGATAAATTTTTTATCAATTATGATTAAATAGTTTGAACTGATAGTTCGAATGATTTCATTGTTACGATAAAATGGTTTGTCGTGTATGTTCAAATAGTTTGCAGTATTATAATTAAATAGTTTTATATATTTGAATAATTTGATATATTTAGATTTGTTATACCAATTTTAAAAAATATATATTTGTTTGAAAAAAAAGTCTATTCTCTCCTCATTTTGTTCTAACACGCGTCTCGATTCTACATCTAATTATTTTATTTGTTTCATTCCTGGCCAATAAAGTATAGAAACATTATGTATACTAACTAGGTTACATGACCTAATCTTGTCCCGTCACGTTATCAATGCTTTTTTTTTATAAATATCATTTCACCCTAATATTTTTTCTACGTTATCATCGAAATTAACATAAATTCAATAACACTTGAGAGAACAAATAATTAAAAAATGTTAAAATTTAATCGATTAAATTCATCAAATATAGTTATATGAACCAGAGTCAAAATTTTTACGCGGGATGTGGCTCGCCTCTCGTTGACATATATTCCTGGCAATCAGAATATAATAAATTTGTTGATATTTGAAATAGCGGGAGGTACTTGCTTGGTGGGATAAGAAATGTATGAAATAAGCAATATTTATGGGGGGTGACAAATATAAGCATTAACGTAGCTTAGAACTAACAACATTAGGGTAGGGTGGCGGGCGAGGAGGGGGACAGGACAAGGTCATGACATGACGCATATCTTATTTGCGTAAAATGATTGAGGTGTACACTTTAAGGTATCCAATTAATATGTGTAGAAAAACTTATTGCTGTTGTTGATGTTGTCATTTTGTAATCATTCCAGGCAAAACCAACCCTACTACTACTGATACTAATCTACCACTAATTAATCGTCATTTGCGGATTTTAATCATTCATTCGAATACCACCTGAGTCGAGGTGAACTGAGCATATAATTTGTCAAGTGGCATTATTTTCCCCACTAACTTAACTTAAACAGCAACATCGTCATCATTATCAAAGCCCAATGAATTAGTTAGTTATACACAAGTCTATTCTTATTGATTCGGTTGATTGAGCTGGGAAACGGGAATTAGATCGTCTTATCAAATTCATATAATGAAATGTGATTAAGCACAAGGTCACTCTTTCTTCTTCTTCTTCTTCTTGGTGTAAGCTACTCTTACTTACCCTTTCTTTGCCCTTGGATCACGTTCCACCCGAAAGAGTTGTGCGACTGGTCAACCACCCACCACAAACAGGGCAGGAGGAGGAGGAGGACAACTGAACCAACGTGGCCCAAGGCTAGCTTTAGCCTTTTTTATCATATTTATGTTCTAATTGACCCTTTTTTTTCTTTCGTAATAATATTTGCTCGGTTTGTCGTTTTACTCGCAACACCGCAGTGAGGAGAAGCATCCATCCGCTGACCGCTCCCCCAATATTATTTATTAATTAATTAGCACACACTAGCTTATTAGTAAGTACATCAAAGTCGTCTTCCCTTCATACCCACATGGATTAGCTACTGGGGATTCTTTATATTAGTTGTTGTTCAGACACAGACACAGACACAGACACCTGTTCTATTTCTTTCTACATGTATTAGAAAGAAGAAGAAGAAGAAGAAGTCTGAATCCCATGGATATGTCACGGTCAACCCCATCATCTCACTCTCGTCCCAGAGTCAACTGTATAAAGTTAGCAGCAGGGAAGGAATCCAGCACCATCTCAACGCCGTCTCCACCAGGGGAAGGGAGAGCCAAGTCGGTGCCCCCCAATGTCAACAAGGTCAGGAGGTCTCTGCTGGTCATCAAGCCCAAGCTGGTCGATGATGCCAGGCTGGCGGGCCGCTCCCTGAATCGCCAGCTGGTGGTCGAGCAGCTCGCGAGGCCCAGGAGGAGGAGGAGGAGTCCCGTTGAGGAGTTGGAGGCCCAAGTGGAATCTCTCAAACAGGAATTGGAAAAAACTCGTTGCTTGAACAATGAGCTCGAGTCCCACAACACCATGCTCCAACAGGATCTTGCTGCTTCCCAAGCCAAGCTCGCTTCTCTCACCTACATAAAGGACCACCAGGTAATAGAATAATCTCTCTCTCTCTCTCTCTCATTTTCCTTGTACAACAACAACAACTGATATGGGAGTGGTGGGGTGGGATGACCTCTGTCTGCTCTTTGTATATGTTTTTTGAACCAAAGGAATCAAACGGAGGAGATCAGCAGGGCACAAAGTTTAAGGACATTCAAAAGCTCATAGCCCACAAATTGGAACATTCAGTTGCTAGAAAGGACTCAACTAATGTGGCTGGCGGTGGTATCAAGACTTTACAGCCCCCTCTGCCTGCACGCTCACCGTCTACTGCAATGGTCAAGGGAGAAGCAGATTCGCCTTCTTGTCCCCGAGCCCCACCTCCCCCGCCACTCCTATCAAGGCCGCCTGTTAGGTCATCTGCTGCTCCAACCACTCTATCAATTGTTAGATTCTATCACTCTATGAGGAAGCACGAGGAGATCAGAGATAGTGCAGGGCCAGGGACTCAGCACAAGCCAGCTGTTGCAAGGAGCAAACACAGCAGTATCGTCGGTGAAATCCAAAACCGTTCAGCACATCTCTTAGCTGTAAGAGCTGTTTTCGTGTGTGTGTGTGTGTGTGTGTGTGTGTTTGTGATGAGAATCTCCTGGTCCTTGTCTTTGTCTCTGCGAGCCTAACTTGAAATATCTTTTTTGTAGATAATAGCAGATGTTGAAACAAAAGGCCACTTCATCAATGATCTCATACATAAAGTGCAAACTGTAGCTTATACTGACATAGAAGATGTATTGACTTTTGTGGACTGGCTTGATGGTGAACTTGCATCCTTGGTAATTTCATATTCCTTATTTAATGCATTTGACAGATCTGCTTTGAGTTAAAGTAAATTTCTCCTGGATTTTACTGCTGGATACACATGATATGGATGTCAATAAGAACCTCTAGTAGATAATTGTCTCATTCTTTTTCTTCTTGGTCGTGGATGAGAATAATCGAAGATGATTGCTTTAGTGCATAATACGAGTTAAAACCACTTGACATTCCTTGCACCAACCTTTTCGATTAAGCATTTAGTTTGAAAAAGTTTGTCGAAATAAGGTTTCCAGAGACATATTTTTCTTCTGGAGTTCATTCAAATATATACTGAATTTATAACGGTCTCAATCACTGAATTTAGCTATTGGTTACATGTAGCATGTTGGAGATGTTTTTAAACTATTTCCGTTCAGTAATGGATAGCAATTTGAGTGATACGATATTCTGCATCCTGTCTAGAATAGGCTGACGAGAGAGCCGTACTAAAGCATTTCAATTGGCCTGAGAGGAAGGCTGATGCAATTAGAGAGGCTGCAGTAGAATATCGTGGCCTTAAACTATTAGAAAGTGAGATATCAACCTATGAAGATGACCAAAATGTTCCCTGTGGGACTGCCTTGAAGAAGATGGCTGCGTTGCTTGACAAGTAAGAATTTGCAGAGCATGCCTAGTGCTTTCTGCCTAGCACAGACATGCCGATGATCTTTATTTTGTTTGCATAGGTCAGAGCGGAGCATCCAGAGGCTGATAAAGCTTCGAGGTTCGTCTATGCGTACTTATCAAGATTGGAAACTTCTAACAAGCTAGATGCTAGATGCTGGAATTGTGAGCAAGGTAGTAACCTAAACTCCAAATCAGACCATACCATACATCGGGCTTCTTAATTTTGTATAGAACTTGGGAGTCAAAAGTAATTGCATCTAATTCTTGTGGCTGTACGAAGTTTCAATACCTAATATGGTAGGCATCCTGAATGAGACATGAATGCAGATTAAGCACGGGTCAATGAATGTGGCAAGGGTGTATATGAAGAGAGTGGTTAGGGAGATCGATATGGCGCGCAAATTGGATAAGGAATACAACCAAGAAGCTCTGCTGCTGCAGGGGGTGCAATTTGCTTATAGAACTCGCCAGGTAAAACTACCTAACTAACAAAGCCGTTGCTAGTTTTTGCTCTGGTTCAGGGTTTTTCTCACTGAATGGAAGTTTGCAGTTTGCGGGAGGACTTGATCCAGAGACGATGAGTGCTTTCGAAGAAATAAGACGACGAGTCCCTGGATATCTAGGAGGATCCCAAGAAGCCATACTGTCGTCGTCGTCGTCTTGAGAAGCCAGAAAGGCGTGTGTGCGTAGTGAGTCGGAATTTTGTGTGAGGCATTAGATGAAAAGCTGATTCTAATTATTTATTCCCTTGCTCGTCGGGTGCATCCTTCCTTCCTTTGGTATGTATGTATGTATGTATTTAGGGTGATAGTAGGGAGAGACATGGTGAGATGAACAAACAAACAAACAATAAGCAGAGGCACAAATAGAGAATACTTTTGTTATGCAGCTGGTGAATTTTTGTTAGATTTTGTTTATCGAGCCCGTTCTACTTGGATGTAAGCAACTTAGGTGGTTTTGTCTTTTTTCTGAGAAGTAATACGATTTTTATATTTTAAAAAAACAATGTCCGTAATCTGTTTTCTTTTTCTTTTTCCAAATACATTTTAGGTTTATGCTCAAAGCAATAAAGAGACTTTTGAGTTTTGACCCAAAAACATGTCATGTCACAGAGGAGAGAGAGAGAGAGAGAGAGAGAGAGAGACTTCATGTCATGTCACACTGTAGCAATAGAGCTAAAAACACTAATGTCAGACTTCAAGAAGAGACATTATCCTGTAAACTATTAGATATAAACGCATAATAGCGTCCGAAATTAACACGTCTACGGTGGTTCCAAACTAATGGCAGAGGAACTGGATCAGGAATTCAGCAAGCCCAATCCTTTGTCCATTTCGCTCTCGTGGGCCCAAACAACGTTCTCGATATAAAATAGAATGGGCTTTCGGTTACAACGCGGTGATGACGTGGCGGAGGTCGTACGATTGGGAAACAGCCACCACGCGACCGCCGCGTGCCAGAACCCCCACGTCATCATCTACGGCCGTGAAGATGCCACGTCAACTTGAATCGCCCATCAGACGGACTTGGCTAGTTTTCTTTTCTTGCTGGATTCAATTCATCTTTGTTTGGTAAGACGACGCGGAGGAGGAAGATTAGAAATAGAGACCGACAAAAAAAGAAAAGCCCACGACCCCGACCGGTGGAGGATCAGATCAGATCAGAAGAATGGAGGCGACGGCGACGGCGGGCGTGGCCATGTTCCCCGGCGGCATAAGGCTTGTCGGAGGTGGAAACCACCATCTTCAAAATAAAGCTCAATATTCTATCCCGGGTCCTCCGGTGCGGGGACGGATCAGGGCATCCGGGTTTAGGGATTTGGGAGCTGTGGATTTCTACTGCAAACCGAAGAAAGGCGGAGCCAAGGATACCGAGAAGAAGATGAAGAAGAAGAAGCTCAAGTTGCTCCAGGGATTGTCCAAGGACTTGTCCACCCTCACCCAGATGGATACCCATCTCCTTGGCTCCCGTGGACACCACATCTCGGTATTATGCGCTTCCTCTCTCTCTCTCTCTCTCTCTCTCTCTCTCTCTCTTAAATCCATGAAGAAAGCTTATTGCTTTTGGGCTTCTTTGTGCGTTGCTTCATGATTGATTGCTCTATGAGCCTTGTTTAGTCTGCATGCCTCTGCTGTGATGTGATCTGAAAGTGTTGTTGTAATTGCGTGTGTGCGCAAGTGCGCGCTCTCTCTCTCTCTCTCTCTCTCGCAGGAGGCTGCCCATGTTTTGATGAAGCATCTGCAGCAACTGCAAGCGGACGAGAAGGAACAGATGATGAGGAAGGAGAAAGAGGCTGCCATGGTGGTTGACTGTGGATCTTCATCCGAATCAAGCAGCTCCAGTAGTGATGATGACCAAGTGGTTGATGTCAGTAGCTTCAGGGACTGTGCCACCTCAGTTGCTGCTGCACAGCCGACAATTGCCCATCTGCTGGGACCAGACAAATCAACCTCATTGTCTACCCTTGAAGGCCGTGGGTCCTTGGCCATTCATAGTCTCCAACATCAAACAAGTGTTGATTTGAATGATCAAGCGAATACCAGTGCAGGGAATTCTGTGAAGCGCATAGAGGTGTGCATGGGAAACAAGTGCAAAAAGTCTGGAAGTCCGGCTCTGCTGGAAGAATTTGGGAGGGCTGTTGGGAGTAGTGGTGCCGGTGCCGTTGTTGGATGCAAGTGTATGGGCAAATGCAGGGATGGACCCAACGTGAGGCTCTTCAACTCCACCTTGGACGATGGAGCTGACGTTTCTGTGAAAGCTCCTCCCAATCCCCTCTTCCTTGGCGTTGCGTTGGAGGATGTGGACATCATTGTGGCCAAATTGTTTGCACAAGAGTTGGGTGTGAGCCCATCATTCTAGTTTAGGCTGCTTCAATGTTCTACTCGATGTAAATAACAACTTGTAGCATGGCAAATTGCAGCGGTTTGTATGAATTATTGTAAGGGAATGCCGTCGTCCCAGTATGAAATGTAAAAGTTAAAAAAGACTCGAAA